>CABHPH010114328.1:0-14317 GCA_902168325.1 Peromyscus nudipes | reverse complement strand
ACTTGTGAAATTGTGTAATACTAATGTAAAATATGCTTTTTTATGACAATAACAGTCAATGTTGCCTGTGGGTGTAAGGATAAATAGTTACAAAACAGTATGAAATTATATGCTTTCAGTGAAGTTACAGATGAAGGTTTTCTTTTTGAGTCCATTATCTCCATGGCCATTTGGAATATGCTAGTTCATTATATTAGGCAGAGATTGTCTTCCTGTCAATAACAAATATCTGCATTTCTGACAAGAAATTAGTGTGAAAACTCAAGAAATATCTCTGTGTCCCAAAAGAGTGGGATATTTTTATCAGCTAAATTTTAATAAATTATGACATTTGAAATGGCTGGTAAAATCATCCAGTTTACCTTGTTGATTTGTAATCCTGTAAGCTGCAATTTTGACTTCATAAATAAGGATAATTATAAGTGGGCATAATAGGTCTATCTATGGCTGAGGGGATTGTTTCTAACGTCCTATTAGTGTAAAATGTTAAAAAGACATCCTTTATCAAGGAAAAATGGTCAAGAATAATTTAACCAAATACTGTAGGTTTTTTTTAATTTTATAATTTAATTTAATTTTACATATCAGCCACAGATTCCCCTGTCCTCTCTCCTCCCACCCCCCCACCTCCGCCCTCCCCCTAATTCACTCCCCATTCCCATCTCCTCCAGGGCAAGGACTCCCCTGGGGATTCAGCTCAGCCTGGTAGATTCAGTCAAGGCAGGTCCAGTCCCCTCCTCCCTTCACCTAGGCTGAGCAAAGTGTCCCAGCATAGGCCCCAGGCTCAAAAGAGCCAGCTCATGCAGTAAGGACAGGTCCAGGTCCCACTGCCTGGGAGCCTCCCAAACAGATCAAGCTAATCAGCTGTCTCACTTATCCAGAGGGCCTGATCCAGTTGGGGGCTCCTTAGCTATTGGTTCACAGTTCATGTGTTTCCACTAGTTTGGCTATTTGTCCTTGTGTTTTTTACAACCATGGTCTCAACATCTCTTGCTCATACAATCCCTCTTCTTTCTCGCCGATTGGACTGCTGGAGTTCCACCTGGGGCTTGGCTGTGGGTCTCTGCATCACTTCCATCAGTCATTGGATGAGACTATTTCTTTTTTTAATTTTTTTATTTTTTATTTTTTGTTTTTTGTTTTTGTTTTTTTCGAGACAAGGTTTCTAGGTGTAGCTTTGCGCCTTTCCTGGAACTCACTTGGTAGCCCAGGCTGGCCTTGAACTCACAAAGATCCGCTTGACTCTGCCTCCCGAGTGCTGGGATTAAAGCCCTGCACCACCACCACCTGGCGAGACTATTTCTATTTCTTTTTTTTTGAATTTATTTTATTTTATTTTACAATATAATTCAACTTTACATATCCGCCATGGATTCCCCCGTTCTCCCCCCTCCCCTCCTCCTCCCTCCCCCCCAGCCCACCCCCCATTCCCATCTCCTCCAGGGCAAAGACTCCCCTGAGGACTGAGATCAACCTGACAGACTCAGTCCAGGCAGGTCCAGTCCCCTCCTCCCAGGCTGAGCCACGCGTCTCTGCCAAGCCCCAAGTTTCAAACAGCCAACTCATGCACTGAGCACAGGACCCGGTCCAACTGCCTGGATGCCTCCCAAACAGATCAAGCCAACCAACTGTCCCACTCAATCAGAGGGCCCTATCCAGGATACGGTCAACAAGACAAAGCAAAAGCCCACAGAATGGGAAAAGACCTTCACCAACCCCACATCTGACAGAGGACTGATATCCAGAATATATAAGGAACTCAAGAAATTAGACATCAAAATTCCCAACAGTCCAATTAAGAAATGGGCTATAGAACTAAACAGAATTCTTGGCAGTGGAAACACAAATGGATGAAAGACATTTAAGGAATTGCTCAACATCCCTAATCATTAGGGAAATGCAAATCAATACTGTGGTTTTATATACTGGAGAATCCACATGATTTTCTTATAGGATGTGTGTATGTGTGTGTGTGTGTGTGTGTGTGTGTGTTGATTACAAAAGAACAGCAGAGACAGTGGTATGGACATATTTTTAGACACACTGTAAACAGTCTAGACATTTTTATCTCTGTCTGGATTTCTCTTTAATAATCAAATGCATTGTTTTTGATCTCATAACACAGATGCTGAACTCCTATGAGAGTTGCAGTTCTACAGGACTCAAGTTATTATTGTTTTGGCACATGACATTTGTTGTTGTCACATCTCTCCACCTGGATCTCTGAGAGCCCAACTTCATGGCTGAGCTATCAAGAGCGGTGACCACTTCTGCAGCTCATGCAAATGTAACTGTGCAGTCACTTCTAGGGACTTACAGTAGACAAGCTAATTGCTGAGAATATACACATATATATTTTTTCTTTTATAAAATAAATTAATCTTAATATATTTATTTATCATTAAGACACTGTGAGATACTATATTACTGTTGGCATTATTTTGAAGAAAGCTTGATATCCACATTTTTTCTTCAAACCTACTAGATTTTTGTAGAACATTCTAAGAGATATAAATATATTATGTATTATTATTCAACTACATGTAAGTTTATGATTATAAATAATAATTATGCAGCAATATATGTAGTTATATGTCATAATTATAATTCTACTACATAAAACACACATAATTTTCTAACACAAACCGATCACAGAGACAGCAGCTAGGTACATTTGACAGCTCACAGGCAGAATCAGCAAAGGCAAGACAGGAATGAAACCATTCTTGTAAATAGATAGAATCCAGGCCAATCAGCTGGAAGTTCTCTCAGCACATTTATTATTATATTTTATCACTATTTACCATGTAAGAGAAAACAAAAAGTGCAATAAACCCCACTGGAAGAATGTTAATTGGGAAGGGCAAAGAGGGATTGTACAATAGGCTTAATAGAAATGAATGGTGTCAAAAAGGTGGCCAGGGAAAGGTTATATCTGCTATTGTTGGTCCCCTGAGCATGTGCTTATGGTCATATGCAGCTATGTCCACATGCACATAATTTACTTGTTCAAGCTGCAAGAATATTCCATGTTCATCCAGCACAGAGATTACATAGGAGGCAAAGCTCTGGGATGACTAAGCATTCTGCCTGACTGATGGACAGTGAATGCATGGTTATTTAGTTAGGGGGTGGCTAGGAATTGTAACATTCCTACTACACTTATAGGTATAGGAAAACATAGGGTGTTAAGGGCGGCAGAAAAATGGGAATGGGGGTTCTTTGCCACCCAGAACTGCTTCAAGCTGACTTCGGCATTAAGGAATTTTGTGGGTAGGGAAAGGGCCTTTTCAAGAGGTATCTGGACAAGAGGAGGTAGCTGAATATTTTCTTCTGGTTTGGGCCCTGTGAAACTGACAAGTTGCTTGAGAGTCAGGAGAAGAAGTTCAGAAAATATTTATCTTGCAGGGACCCCAGGAAGAGGGAGGTACATCCTGTGACCAGTAAAGTTTGAATGATACTTATCTGAAGGGGATGTGGACTGTCCAGGTGGATCCAAGCTAGCTGTAGAGATTGGAAGAAGTTTCAAGTTTACCAAAAGTAGCAATGTTAAAAACAGTATGAAACAACCAAAAGGAATTTAAAATCTTGATCTGTGAGCCATTATATTATAATGTTTAGTACTTTGCTGCTATCAGAATTTTATTGGTTAGTGTTAGCAAGACAAAAAGACAGACAGAGAGAGAGAGAGAGAGAGAGAGAGAGAGAGAGAGAGAGAGAGAGAGAGAAATGGAGAATGAAGCTAGAGTTAGCTAGAGTTTTCCTGGTCCTGCCTGGCCACTGTCAGGACAAATCTCTCTCACCCTCCATTCCTGCAACTGCTCAGACCCAACCAAGTAAACACTCAGAGACTTATATTGCATATAAACTGTATGGCCCTGTCAGGCTTCTTGCGATCTGTCTTATATCTAAGATTAATCCATTTCTATTACTACATACTTTGACATGTTTATCATGGATTGTCAGTATCTTACATCATGCTTTTTCTCTGGCTTCTGGCAAACAACATTCAGGAGTCTTTCAAGAGTAGATAGAGACAGTTGGCAGCCTGGACAGTCATCCAAAGTTCGTTTATACAGATGGATTATTTGTCTTTAGCCCACAGGCCTAGTGTCTCTCAGTCACTCCTCTCTCTCTTTTTTTTCATTTTTTCAAGACAGGGTTACTCTGTATAGATTTTTGCCTTTCCTATATACAACTCACTTTGTAGACCAGGCTTGACTTGAACTCACAGGGATCCACCTGCCTCTGCCTCCGTAGTGATGGGATAAAAGGCATGTGCCACCAATGCCCTTCTTCTCAGTCACTTCTCTCTGTGTCCTGTAGGATGTCTGGCACTTTCCTTGACAAAGCAGGAACCTAAAGGACCATTTTGCCAAACAAAGTTCAGTGGTCACCTCCCTATGTTTCTTGCATGTCCAGTCATACAATTTATCAATTAGTCTAGGCAAGAACAGTTTCTTGTCCAAATGGCTATTTTTTGCTAGGAAGAATATAAACACCACACAGAGTGTCTTCAATGTCCATCCTCCTCCCTGAAGTAATTTGGTGACTCCAGGAGCAGACATATCTCCCTGTCCAGAATGTCTAAATTTTTAAAAATATTTTAAATGCCATATTCTGTAGGTCTTTGAATTGTTTGAAGATAACCTACCTCACTGAATTATGTCTATGTATACCAAAAAAACTTAACATGAATATAAATTTGAATATCATAGAAGACTAATTATTAATATGTATTTTTTAATTGTCCAGTATAATCTAAATGAGTTACATAAACATAATACTTTAAACAAGAGTAGAAATATATATACAATATTACAAAATTAAATTTAAACTTGTATCAATACTAAACTCTGTAGCAATGTAAAACATATTAAACAAGTTGTTCTTTAAAAGTAGATTCAATAATCAACCCTTTCTTCATATCTATATCCTATTCCCCATTTTTATTTTTAGAAAGAGATTGTTTTTAAATCAACCATTTTTAAATAAAAATATTACTTTATTTCTGTCCCCCACCAGAAGGCTCTTTATGGGACAAAAGAATCTCTCATCCTTTGTTTTAGCAATATGCTTGTGTTTAGAAAAGGAGTGAGCCAATTTTACCTACAATGCCAGCTTGGTATACTTGCGAATTTGGGCATAACTTCTCATACTACTTCCAGCTGTATGAGGGTGCTGTATTCTTATGGGGACATAAAGAAAATTAGAGGATTATGTGGTAGTCTGTGAAGCTGTATTGTCTTACAGAAACCTCTGTGTAACTCAGCAGGAATAGGTCAAGCCTGCATGCCTGGACCCTACCATAGAGTAGTTCAAGCCCGCATGTTGCAGGTTCTGACCACCCACATGAGATATGGTTCCTTCTCCTTTTAGAATTGTTTATTTTTAGGTTTCAGGTGGAAACTCAAGCCATTGTGCACCATTTGTAGCTGAAGTTTTCATGATTCTGCCTGGTTCCCGCTGCCCTCAGACACAAGAAAACACATCGAGACTTATTTTATTTACCAACTGTCTGAACTAATGTCTCTGGCTTCTTGTTAGCTGTTCTTATATCTTATGTTAACCATTTCTATCAATCTATAAGTTGCCATGTGACTCGTGGCTTACCAGTATCATTGCATGTTGCTTCCCATCATGGATTCTGGCAGCATGTCCTTCACTCAGCCTTCCACTTCCACATATTCTCCATTTTCTTTGTCTGGGCTATACTTTCTGCCTGGCTACTGGCCATTCATCAATTTATTTATTAAACAATCAGAGCAACACATTCAGAGCATACAGAACACCCCACAGCAGGAGGCTGTAGGTTCCCTTCTATGAACTGAGACAGATCAAGGCTATTAGGGTGAACGAGCTGGTGTAGGTAGGACAGAATTGTTCTGGTGACAGGAGATGACTGTGAGGAGGTGGGTTGAACTATATGTATTGACTGTGGTGAGGGACATGAGTCTGGGCTCTAGACTGACACTGTCCTAGAATGTACTGGTACATTTATTTCCCTTCAAGATGATAGAGCTATCAATCTGATGAGAGTGACAGTGAATAATTCCTATTACATTTTGGAAATAGGAAGCTTTTATCATGACCATTATTTGGCCTGAGTTAGTTATGAATTATCCTTTTGCTGTGAGAAGCCCATGCTTTTTCCAGATATGAGTGTGGGACAGGTGGATATGAAAACTATATTTGGAAGCTGGGTGGTGGGGGCACATGCCTTTAATACCAGCACTCGGGAGTCAGACCCAGGCAGATGTCTGTGAGTTCAAAGCTCTCATGATCTAGAGAGCAAGTTTCAGGAGAGGCACCAAAATTACACTGAGCTATCTGTCTTGCAAAAGAAAAAAAATAGCGGCTGGGCATTGTTGGCACAAGCCTTTAATCCCAGCACTCGGGAGGCAGAGGCAGGTGGATCTCTGTGAGTTCGAGGCCAGCCTGGGCTACCAATTGAGCTCCAGGAAAGGCACAAAGCTACACAGAGAAACCCTGTCACGAAAAACCAAAAATAAAACAAAACGGAAAAAACCTCCCAACTCCCACAGAATGCAATAAGTTCCTATAGAGTCCAAAGGAAGGAAATCGGTGATCACTATACAATAATGTCTACTCTAGGATTTGGTATGACATGACTTTTGTTGGGTAAGGACATGGGGACCTTCCATTGTCCAATATCCAGAGTAGTACTTTGCCTGTATGTTTTTCTTCAATTGATGTCCCCATATCATGAATTACACAGGGGCAGTCAACTGACTTATGTCCATATTGATAGCGTTTTAGATGAGGCCAATGTAGCCTGCATGGGGCAGGCTGGCTCAAGCCCAATGGCCTTCTCTACCACATTTTCAGTAGGGACCTGAAGGCCTTGAGATTATGTCCCTAATGCATGAGCTGGCTCTTGGAAACCTATTCTCTATGGTTGGATGGTTTATTTAAACTTGATGCAGCGGGGAGGAGTTTGCTCCTGCCTCAACTTGATATTCAGTGTTTTGTTGATTCCCAAGAGAGACCTTACCCCATTTGAAAGGAGAGGAAGGAAAGATTGGGGATATGAATGGACTTACAGGGAGAGTATGGGACCAAGAAAGAATGGAAAAGTATCATTATTACATGAAATAATACGTAAAAAAATTTTAAAAAAACTACATGAGGAAATATTTTTAAAAAAGTAAATCTATTTAAATGTTGGGTCAGAAAACTTCTTGAAAGTGCCATGCCCATATTAGTAGCCTGTACCCAGTCAAAAAGCCTGCTCTTAAATGAGCCATCCATCTGTTTCCCACTAGCAGTAGCTTAGCTGAGGAAATCCAGTTATCTGTAAACCACCTTTAGCCCTTGTTTTGAGTGCTTAGCATGATTTTTGTTGATATGTTCAGTCTTATGTGTAAATTCTGGCTCCATGTATGAATGCCATTTGTAGCTTGGGTTTTGTGTCCCACCAGACTCTTCCCAAATAACTACACAGAGTCTTATTAATAATTATAACTCAAGTTTATTACTAGCTATCTCATACATTTTCAATTAACCCATAATACTTATCTATGCTCTGCCATGTGGAGTGGTTCCTTTTCTCAGTATTGCAAGTTCATCTCCTCCTCTCTTACTCTCTTCATAATTCTGAGCCTCCTCCCTTCTTCCCAGAAACCTCATTGTATGGTTCTCTGCTTAAATTTTTCCTGCTTAGGTATAAACCAATCAAGTTCTTTATTAAATCAATCACAATGATATATATTCAGAGAAGAACCCTCAATCTAAACTCCTTTATTTAGCTTTTTTCTGACAATTAAAAATTAACTTTTAACCAAGCATTATAAACAATGAAAATTAACCATAAACCGTTGCACAACCCAAAACCACCCTCTCCATCACTTGGACATGTGGGCATAATTTTTTGAAAATTGCTTCCTGCTTTTTGAGGGCAATGGGGGGTTACTTGTCAAGTCTTGGGAAATATAGCAGTATCATTTGTTATCTAGTCTCTACATAGTGCTAAAGTGCAGAGCTTGTCTCAAGTTCTTGATAGAGTTGTCTGTGAATCTGGATCATCTCAGCTAGCCAACTTGAAATTTCCTGAACAGTTTGTAGTCCAAACTGATCTTTCATTGGTGTTAATCAGGTTAATGGCTTTATCACAGTCCATGTGACATCTTTATTGTGTGGTCCTGTTATGTATTTACAAATTACGATTTAGGTTAGGCATGGCAGTTGTTTCCTACAGAAATTTTCTTGTTTCTTTTCTTTATTTCATTAAATTGATTTTGTGCCTCCTTTGTGGTTTGGAGCAATCTCAGTCTGATAAACATCTGTCTCTTGGAACCATGAACATTTTCCCAGAAGAGAATCCCTTTAACAGCAAACTTCTCCAAACTGGCCTTTGCCAATGCTTTCTTGTAACATGATGGTGCTGGCAATTTTTCTCTGAACAAGCAGCAGTAAACCATTCAACTCCAGTAACAGCATCACCATCAACACCAACATGATGAGAAGCAGCTTGTAGCTGAGAACAACAGCAGAAGCCTCCATAGTCTCACCACCACTGTTTGTTGCCAGGAACAGCCCCAGCCACAGGAGACTGTTAATCTCAGGGTTGTAGGTTCAAGACACATATTGGGCACAAGATGTAACATGAATCTTAAGAGGTCATATTAATAAAACACTTTGTTACCTTCCTCATATTGGGATGTGTAAGTATATTTTGAAATAGTCTTTTAATCTCCAGTTTGGCACTAATGGCATACTTTTTGCCATGATGTAAAATAAATAACATATTATTGCCACCTAAGTTAGAAAATACTGACACCCTTCATAGCATAAGGGATTCAGTTTTCACAGGATAGATTTAAGAGTGCCTGTATCCTAATCCATCCAGCATGTACTGAATCTGCCCTAGGGTATTTTAGGAATGCCAAGGGGTGGAGAAAAGAACTCACCTCACTACAGACAAGTGTGGACCATTTCAGATTCCTGCACTCAGGCCCATGGTCCAATCATCCTTCTAAGCAGACATGCTGGGTAAAGCCCAACTTAGCTCTAACCTGTTCCTGTTATAACACAATTTGAAAGCACACACTCCTCCATCAGAGGAAAGGGGAGCAAATAAAATTTTCAGCAGAGCAAGTTCTCACCAATCAGCCTCTTGTTGTATTAACAGTATCAGATTCTCATGCATATAATCATTACCCTGTTTTACATTGGCCCAGACAAAGTAGATTGTTCCTTACAAAGAAGGATAGAAGAGACCATTGAAATTAGCAAAATTGGGAATGTGCAATAAGTCCACAAGAAATGAGTGATGTGGAGAAAGGGGTTGGGGAACAGGTGAAATCTGTTTTATACTTCCCCTATAGCATGCTCCTAGTGACTTACATGGTTTTGCCATGCAGGAGCGTAGTCCAAGTGATCAAGCTGCATGCAAGTTACATAATCACATACCATAGGGTTACTTAGTAGTCAAGGCCCTGGGATGACGAAGCTATCTTCCTGACTGATGGAGATAGGATGTACAGTCATGTAGTTTGGGGATGGCTGGGGATCATAACACTAGAAGACACCATCAGCCTGTTTTCTACTGTTAGTTGGAGGCAGAACCCAGGCTAAATAAATTCTATCCCGTGATCTTCTTTCAGTTTCCCTGTGCATTTTAGATCACACAGGGAGGAGGGAGACAGAGATGAGTCAGCAGCTCTGATGGAGATGTCCAAATTCATTGCCGTCATTTCCTTTCCATTCTACTTTAGACTGCTCTCTCCTTATTGGCTCCTAATCTATGTGTATTTTAATATGAGTCAGACAGATGGAATAAAATGGCTTAGCCAAAGCCTGACTGGAAACAACACAGGAAAATGATAACTGTCCCAGAGAGCTGCAGCAGACAGAAGCAATAGAGACCTAGGATAGGCAGGAATTTGGTGGGATTTCACACACCCCTGCTCTGAGTCACCTGCAACCGTTTGTTCTGCTGGATATGTGCTCCTTCCTCTGAAGCCACTGCTTCAACTTTAATATATGTGGTCACTGCCTCAGATTTGAATCCTCCTGGAAGGAGGATTTATGTTGGGTTAAATACCTGAAAAACCAGGGATGTATTGATCATTTGCTCCCCCAGAAGATCCATTATAAAAATGAGTGTGTCAGTGACAATTCTCACTTAGCCACTTGGGACTCTATGAAAATTTCAAGAATCAGATTCCACAAATAACTGCATTTGGGGAATCAAAAATGGCCTATTGGAAACCGTTACCTGAATGGTACAATTTGCAGCCCAGAATCAAAATCAGCCATAAGCAGGTAGAAAGTTAGGCTTTCAGGTAGATAGCCAGGAAACAGGGACAAGTACCTGGGTATATGATCACCCTCTAATTACCAAGGGATACTTTTCTCTTTTGAGAATTGTATTCTGGGCCTAGGATTCATTACATCATTTCCTGTTATCCACTTTCAGTTTTGATGTTTTGGCTGCAGCACACATTGGGTTGGGAGGGTGAAATGAATAAGCAGCTCTGAAGGGATCTCAAAGAGTATCACAGGATTTGCTTTCCATTGGTGGAATTGAGTTCACTCTCCATATTGGTTCCCATGGGTTGGGCCATGTCCCACCCCCTCATTTGTCCAGATTATTCTCCAGTAGAGGCTGCAGGAAGTATTATCCAGAATGATTTAGGTGAGTGAAACAGATAGAAAATACAGGATAGATTTGAGAGTGCCTGTATCCTAATCCATCCAACATCTACTATCTCTGCCCTAGGGTAGTTAAAGGAATGCCAAGGGGTAGAGAAAAGACCACACCCTAGTACCGACAAGTGTAGACCATCTCAGATTCCTGCATTCAGACACATGGTCCAATGACCGTTCTAAGCACTCTTGCTGGGTTAAGCCCAAATTAGCTCTAACAGGTTCCTGTTATAACACAATTTGAAAGCACACACTCCTCCTTCAGAGGAAAGGGGAGCAAATAAAATTTTCAACAGAGCATGTTCTCACCTATCAGCCTCTTATTGTATTAAGGGTATCAGTTTCTCATGGGTATAATCAAAACCCTATATTACATTGGCCCAGACAAGGCAGCTTTTTCCTTACATAGAAGGGAAGACTGAGCCCATGGAAATTAGCAAAATCAAAGATTGTATGTTTCCAAGCATTATAGATCTGAGTCACATGATCCTGTCATATGTGTAACAAGCAGATTCCTGCTTCTGCAGCTACAGCTTCTTTTAAAAGATATGGGCTCATTGTCTCTCTGAATTCACTTCATTCTTTTGTATCTGGCTGAGACTTGGGGAGTCCTGCTCTTTCCTTCTTCTGAAGCTACTGCTTACCTTAAGGATATGGCATCCCTGTATATGTATAAAAGTGTTGCTCTAGAATCAAGGAAGTTAATTCTCTTGAGGCTTTAGGATCTGGCAAAGAATAGTGAAATCCTGCTCTTTCCTCTACCCTGTGAGATTTATTGTGGAAATTGCTATGGCATTGTACTTTTATTCAGAAACTTTAGAGTCACTGAAAGTATGGAACATTAACATCTGCAGACTCTTCTCTATCTGTCACCAAAGGCAAAATGTATGGAAAATAAAGTATATCACAGGAAACATACTTCTTATCATCCTGTTGCCATTTAGTTTATCACAAGTTCAAATTTGCATTCTTGGTTTGCATTATCACTGTATTCTGGCATACAGAATATCTTGTAGGGAATTTTTCCTATTTCTCAGCCCATGCTTCTTTTAGCATAAATATTATAACATCTATTAAAAATTAAGGAAATATACAAAAAACAACAATCATAAAATATTGAAATTATTTTAAAAACAATGTATCCATTTCAGTGTTCTTTGATTATTATACCTCTATGTACTCACTACAAGATTATTTTGATCATACATGTAACTGAGTTTGCAGGGATATGAGGTGGAGTGTATAGAGAGACAGAGCTTTATTGGGTTGGGGTGTATGGAAATTACTGTGACACAGGAATGCCTAGGTCACATACATCTCTAAATGTTTGCTGATATAACTGCCCAAAGTGCAAAGTCAAATATATGTACCTTTGGCGATTTGTTGTTCATTAAAATATCTTTTGAGCCTTGGTACAAATAACTGCCATGTGTTATTAACAAAGGTTCAATATCATGGTATTCTCATAGAGGTCATGCCAAAGTTAGGACACTGCAACTTAAATTTGGTGGTTTACTGCTCTCTGTGATTCCAGCTGCAGGGGAGCATACATCCTCCTATGGCCTCAGTGTGTACTGACAGACATGTGCACACACATAAATAAAATAACAATTTAAAAAATTCACATGCACCATAAGCAAGTGCTTATTCATGTCAGGCACTTTGTATTATAAGACACTCTGAGTTATACGAACATATAAAATAACTTAAGAAATGTGACAGGATGCTTTATTTTCATGGTGAGCAAATCTCTCCAATCATTTATTTTTATTAAATAAAAGGCTCTACTTTTACTGGTGCTTATCCTTACCTACAAACTCCTGATAAGCCTGTGAGGGTGGCTACCCACCAACCCCACAGTTCCACAGCATTTTATTGAGTAAGTGCAGCAGGAAATATTAGAAGGGTTAGAAGGTTTTAGATTGTGGAGATAAACAGATAGAAAATACAGGATATCCTTGAGAGGGTCTGGAAGCTATCTCAATGGGCCCTGACACTCTCTGTCCTAGGGTATTTATAGAAATGCCTAGGGTTAGAGCAAAAGACCAACCCCCAGCACAGCCAAATGCAGACCATCTCAGACACCTGCACTCAAGTCTGTGGTCCAGTCATCCTCTCTATGCAGACCTGAGAAATGCGAGAAGGGTGCAAGCAACTTTGGGAGTCTTGCCAGAGTAGACAGAGACAGCTGGCAGCGTTCAAATTCAATTCAATGTCAACAGTCATTCAAATTTCCTCTGTAAAGTCAGGGCATCTGTCTTGAGCACATAGGTCTAGAGTCTCTCAGTTACTTCTCTCTGTGTCCTGTAGAATATCTGGCAGTTTCCTCTGCAAATTGGGGACCTTAAGTACCATTTCGCCAAGCTAAGTCCCATGGTCACATTTATAAGTAATATGCTTGGGTTTAGAGATGGAGTGAGCCAATTCTATCTCCAAAGCCAGCTTGGTATATTTACTCATTTGGGTATAGCTTCTCATACTTCTTCCTGCTGGATAAGGGCACTGTATTCTTATGGGGACAGAAAGAAAATTTTTTGGATTATGGAATAGTCCGTGAGGCTGTATTGTCTGAACCAATGGTCTTGAAACCATTCTGGATGTTGAATCATGTAGGCCATGGTGGCATTAGAGACCTTTCAAGGGGTGTTGGCTGGTCAAACATGATGTATCTTAATCTGGAACAAATCCACAGCCTCTTGCTTTCTGTGGAAACATAAGCAGAGTCTCCTTTCCATAGTAACATAGCCCTAGATCCAAATTTTGAAGTCAAAATACCTTAAAATATACATATTAGTTTAACTCAGCAGCCTTTACAATCAAATGTCTTTCTGTAGGTAAAATGATCAAAGACAGCACAATACAGTTTCTCTGTATAATATCTATCCTTATGTGGCTTATTTTTTTATATTACTTTTACTTTTTCTTTCTTTCTTTATTTATATTTTAAATTACACTCATGATATTCATTAATTACACTCATGATATTAATCACATTTGTGGTATACATAGATTACATTCACAGTATTCATTCAAATATATATATATAAATACATATAAATTTATGTAGATATATTTTTTAAATTTTAAATGCTGAATGTCATTTATTGAATTGGGGAGGAGATCTTAAATACAGGCTTACAGCACAATGGGATCTTTCGCCTTTTCTTTTCCTTTCTCTTTAAGTACTTTATTCTTTAAAATATATATTTCTTCATATAACTGAATATATTCATTTTTGTCTCTCTTTCATGCCTATATACACTTTTACACACATTGTAAACTCTTTCATCTGAATCTGTCTTATTGTGAACCTCTTGCTTTAAACTGCAGCATTACTAAGACTGAAACAGTAGCTGTGGCTGCCACTTTTGCCCACCTCAGCTTTCCAACAAAGCAGAACTACGTTTACCTCCAGCTTTGGAGAAATCAGGCTTATGGCCAGGCTCTGCAAGGCAGTGGGTCTATTCCTCTATCAAAGCAGCATGTAGCCCAGAAAACGTTTTTTTTGGGTCTGTCCTAGCAAAGGCTAAATCCACCACAGAGTGTAATGTGCAGCTTTCAGATATCTCATTCTTTCCATGCTGCATCAAGCCCACACACACAAACCTGCCATAGAGTAGGTCAAGCCCCCAGGCTACAGGTAACT
>CABHPH010114326.1:2701-19936 GCA_902168325.1 Peromyscus nudipes | reverse complement strand
CAGCCGGCGGGGATCCCCAGCGAGCCGGGGAGGAGCCGCGGCGGCGGCCGCCAGACAGGCTGCAAGTCCTGAGAAGGCGAAAGGGGGGCGGGGAGCTCCGGGAGCCAGCCCGGTGGCAGGTCCCTCTTAAAGAGCCACGCCGCGCCGTGTCGCGCCACCCGGAGCGCTGCCCCTCCCCCGCAGCCCGCAGGGCCGGTGGCCGAACTGCACGGTGGGCGGTCCCGCTCGCCCATCTAGGGGCTGCTGCAGGTGAGTGTCGCCCGCCGCCGTCTCTGCGTCTGGCCGGAGTTCACCCCTGAGCCGGGGCGGGAGGAGGGGGCGGGCAAGGGGCTGGGATGCCCGCCAGCCTGCGCCGGCGACCGCTGCCCTCCCAGCCCTGGCGTCCCCGAGACCCGCGCACCAGGTCTGTGGGGGCTGTGTCGCGGGTGGGCGCGGAGGGCGGCCGGGGCGCCTGGCCATCCTCGGAGCGCTCGGCTGGCAGAGTCTTGCCAACACGGACCCGGTGTCCTGGAGTGTCCTGCTGAAGCCGCTTCATCCTGCAGTGCCCAGCGGCCCGGGTGGGCACGGGAGGGTGCCTGCCCCAAGCGGCGACGCTCCTAGGCCTGTGTGCGAGCTGCTGCAGTCGTGGGGGCTGGAGGTCAGCAGCGAGAAGGCGGCGCGGGAGCTTCCCCCTGCACCTTGCGCCCCGGCTCTAGGGCTCCAGGCTTCCCAGCCCTCAGACGGTCTCCCCGGGTCCCCCCCCCCCCCCTCCACCTCCTCCCGCGCGCTTTGACGTCGGCCGCGGGCTGCCCGGGGCTCCTGGCATTGGCTGGCAAAGTCGATTGTCTGGGGCGGCTGCTGTTACACTTAGGCTGGGTCTCCGGGCCGGGAGGAAGCAGGCGTGTGTTGAATTTCTCTTTGACCCTCACGGTGGAATAAACAGGAAGCGGAGAGCACCCAGCCTGGCCCTGCACTTGCCTTTGTTGTGGGCTTTGCGCTCCACAGGCTGGAGGAGGCTTCCCGGGACCCCTGCCCGGCGTGCCGTCTGGGCACCGCTGGGGGCGCGCCCTGTGAGTACGCTGCTGGGAGACAGTAGGCTCGCTGTGCGTTAAACTCGCTGTGGTGCCACAGAGAGCATTTGCTTGCTTGTTTTTAAACTTTTTTTGTTTTTTTGTTTTTTTAAATTGGAGGGTTCTCGGTGTGCAGAGGTTTCAGGACCAGAGGGGCGCATGGTGGGTGGGCGTCATTCCAAGAGCCCACACTAGGCGCGTCTGTTCCGGGTTACCTGGAGAGGCATTGCCTTGGCCGGTCAGGACAGCAAGAAACTCGTTAAAACAAGTGGGGCTTCCTAGCTTCTGCCCCAGCACAGGAGTGACTGCTGAGTGTCAGTGGCCACATCAGTCAACATAATATTTTGTTTTTCCACAAAGACTCTTAATGAGCTAGAACGGATTATTTTGATTGGCTTTTCTTTTCCTCTGTGCCTGTTTCCTTCGTTTCCCCCCTTCTTTCTTTTCTAATCATTTTGCCACCTTGCCATCCCTGAACTCCTCACTAAAAGTTAATTATGACTGTGATATTTATTGGTGACCTTCCGTGTGTTAGGCCTTGGGGTGTGAAGTGAGATGTGTGATCTCAAGAACCATGTTTGAGGTGGAGCAGAGTGCTGGAGTGGAGAGGTAGCTTTCCTAGGATGCTGAGGCCCTGCTTTTCAGTCCTAGCACCAGGTGCAAAAAGCAGGGGCCTGTGCTGGGTTAGCACTGCCAGCCTCACTTACAATGGCTCTTTCCATTAGTTTGGGTGTCCACAAACCTTACCCTCCTGTCTGTAGCTAACCTGGGCCTTCAGGACTACGTGCTGGATTTCATGGAGGGTTCTATGAAGTATACACACACCAAGCCAGGCCCCCATTTTGTATGGGAGAAGTTACAGTCTTTCTTAGAGTTTCAATTCAGCTGACTGGCATTGCGAATCTGCTTTTGCACATTCCTTTTGGAATATAGAATATATATGTTCTGTAAAGGAACAATATCAAATCTGAATCATTACCCGGACAATGAATGGGTCTGAGTAGTACCCATATATATTTATTGAATTTTAATATTTGTTTTCTGTCGTGCCTGTGAAAGCTTAAATTCTTTAAGAGATAACTTTGCCATTTATGTAGAACACAGTTAAGAATTAGAGGTGGGACTATAAATGTCAGTAAGGGATTTACTGTAATGGAATTGTAGCTGCCTTTCCTCTTGTTTAAACAACAGCAACAACAACAACAACAACAACAACAACCGCTCTAGCTTCTTAGCATTCCGCTCTTACCCCTGGAAGAGTTCACTGCCCATGTCTATGGTGCCAGTTCCTGTAGGTTTGTGTTTGTGTTTGTGTTGGAGAAGACTCTTGCCAGCAGGTATTTAAGGCTGTCTTTGAATCCTCTTGGGTGCTTGCTTTTCATGACCATGATCCTGCAGTGGAGCCCAGTCAGTGCCAGGTGCCTTTTAAGGGATTCTGTGGCAATCTGTTGGCACATCATTTGAGGTTTCACAGTCCCTTCCCTGCCCTTCTCCATTAGAATATAGACATCCATAGGCAAATATTTATTTTCCCCCAACTGCTAACTGTTCTAAGAATAGTTTTCTTGCCTGGCATGTTGAGAGCAAGGACCCGTCTGCAGAGGTGTTTACAGCTTGGGTCTGTGCTGTAGTCTTGCTTGACTTAGCAGCCTGGCAGAGCAGCCCTGTAGCTCATGGGTCACTGTTTTTTTATCCGGGTTGCTGGAGGGGTGGATTCCTCCCCTGGCAGGGAAGCAAAGAGAGGAAAGGATGACTTTTGCTCCCCGTGGGTAGTTTCTGACTGGCTGGCAAGTAAAGACCCCCAAACTCTGGATCCCTGCACAGGTACCCCGGATTGCCAGTCACTTTATTGTGGTATGTAGGATTGTCCTATATCATCATATAAAGCCAACGTCCATAGGATTCTGGGCAGGAATACCCGAAAGTGTGTAGACTGGTTAAATCTTTATAGAAACCCTCCCTGGTCATGTTTCCTCTTTTTTTTCTGCTGAATCTGGGCTTGTGGAGTCTCTAGCCTATGTGTCTCCTTTGGGGTCGGAGTTGACGGCCAAAACCCCGAAGGTAACAGGAGTGAAAGGAGTGTAGCATTTTAACCTGGAAAACGTTAGAGTTACTCAACATGATTCATGTGGACACACATAGTAAATGTCAGTGGTGGCCAACAGCAGTGTTCCTGTGTTACCCTACTTTTCTTCGTCCCTCCATCTCTCCTCAGCTCACTTGTCCTCTGCTTCCTCAGTCCTTCCCTTTTGTAGAAAAAATCTCTCAGAAGCCATCCTTTCTCTGATGTCAAAGTTACTTTCTGCCAGCATGGGCTGTGTTAGATGGGAATTACATCTTGACCTATATTATGAGTGTACACGAGAAGTGAATGGTGAGTTTTAAAATAAGCACAGAGGGGTCTGGGGAGATGGCTCAGTCAGCCAGATGCTGGGCATGCAAGCACTAGGACCTGAGTTAAGATCCCTGGTGCCCATGTAGAGCCAGTGCTGAAGGTTCAGAGGTGGGCAGATACTTGGAGCTTGCTATCCAGCCAGTCTACATGAGTTGGTGAGCTCCAGGTTCAGTGAGAGACCCTGACTAAAAAAATACAGTGGAGAGAGATGAAAAAAGACCCGATGTTGACCTCTGGCTCACACATTCATGCACACACACACAAACACATACACATGCATGCCTCCACCTCACACAATTAGGAATAGGAATTCTACATACTATTTGAATTTTATAACCCCAAGACCTGCCACTTTTGGGGAAGACTGTGTATGTGTGTGTATGTGCATGTGTTTGAGTGCATGCACATGTGCTCATGTGTGCATGTGTACCATTGCTTGTATTCATGTTTGGGAACAAAAGGAAATAAGCAAACACCTGTACTGCTCATGGCTATAGATTATATTGGGTTCAAATTTCCAATTAATGTTGGTTTTCCTCTGTTGCAGGAAGACTTGAGAATAATGTCTGTTTTGATACATATCCATTTGATTTGAATATGGATTGCTTTTCTTTGAATTCCTACTAAAAATGGTACTTTGGCCTTTTTAAGCTGTTTTCGTGAGGACTTTTCTCTCCACCAAGCCTGTTTTCCAGCTAGGTCTTGGAAATTATGAAGAATGTAATTTCTCCCTTGATTGGCAGCTGAGAGCTTTCCTGGACAAAAATAAGGCTCTACTGTGCCAAATGGTTGACTTTTCTAGAATAAAAACTCTAAAGGGTATGCAAAAAGTCTTCTGGTTAATATATTGGCATTCCCAGAACCCACTAAAACCCTGACAGCCTGCCAGCATCCACTTAATGAGGACGCAGAATGTCTGGCTCGAATTCCCATGAGTAGACCGAGGTGGGGGCTGGATGTCCACACCCTTTATTAATTTTTAATGACTATATTTTTGTTTTGCAGATTTTGCTTCAGTACCCTGGTACCCTCACAGCTGACCCCACATCGCCCCCACCCTATTCATTTATTTACTTGGTGTAGGAAAAACAGTGAGGTGGTGGAGATCACTGACAGGTCACTTCTGACTGCTTGGGTCCTTTTGTGGCTGATTTTCTTTCTTGTTCTTCCTTAGTTTTTGAAAAAGGGAGAGAGAGAGAGAGAGAGAGAGAGGGAAAGGAAAAGATGACAACTTTTTTTTTTAAATGATGCTTTGTTGTCTGTTGGGGAGAGAGAAGCATTTATGAAACTTTTAAGTTTGTCAGACAGTTTATATGACAGTGCAAGTCGGTGCTTGCCAAGCTCCAGACAGATTGTTAATGTTACGTGACAGGGATAAATACATTGCTGCTGTCTGCAACGCGTCTGCACTGCAAACCCACTGTGCAGCCCGGCTGGCTATGCGCTGCTCCTGGGGCCTGGTTGAAGTACAGCTGCGCAGGAGGCCTCTGCCTGCTGCCTGGAGTGCTGGGACTTGGTTGAGAGGTGAAAAGGGTGTGTCTCTCACTTTTATTTCGGGCCGTACAGCAGAATCCACTTAACAAATCTCTGTCCCCCATTATTATTATTATTATTATTATTATTATTATTATTATTGTTATTGTTATTGTTATTGTTATTTAAGCTGTCCATCCCTGTCTCTATCTTGGCCTTCTGGTCTATATCCACACTCTTCTTCCCAGGAAAGTGAAGCATTCATAGCTGCTGGGAGCCTGAGGTATTCCACAGCCCAGCTCCAAGCTGTTTACAGTTGTGGCCTTTATGCAGGTACAGACACCAAGCACCGACTGTCTGCCGGAGATGGGTGTACGCTGTCTGGAAGGGGGTTGGGTGGCACTCCTTGGGCATAATGTACTTTTATCGTGGCAGTTTGGCGACTCAGCTGGCAGAGTGACAGGTGTAATGAACTTAATGGTCTTGCTCTAGTTGTTAGTGGACACACTGCTCAGATTACAGAGCCACCTCATATGTGGAGCCCAGCCAAGTGATCTGCAATTCTCCTTGCAGATAGGACTCCAGGCCTGCCTTATTAAGTGACATTAAGGTCAGGAATTGGGTGGGTGTGAGAAACATGTGTGTGCCCTCAGCCACCCCGCTTCTAACTGCCCCGGGGCGTCTCTTCAAAGCCTTACTTTGAAGAGGAAACAACCCATCCCATCCCCTCTGGCTGACCCTTCCTTCTCACAGGGTGTGGTGGGGACCCTTTGGTGTGTGTGTGTGTGTGTGTGTGGACTTCCTGCCCTTGGGGTTTGCAGAATGCAGGCTTCCTGCCAAACTGTGCTGGTTCCTGTGTGCTGGCCGGCCACTTCTCTCCAAATAGAGGCAGTTGCCGGGGAGGCGCAGCTGAGCGTCACTCCTATCGCGTGTGGCCCCAGGGACTGGCAACCTGTGCACTGGGTTGGGGTGGCAGTTTCTGTAGTGGACTCTCGCTGTCTAAGGCCAGAGGACTGCTTTCTGAAAGGCTCCTTGAACCTGGTCAGACCTGCATGGACCCTGGCGCTCAGTCAGGGCACGGTGGCAGGAATTCCGTGTATGGGCATGTGTTCTCTGCTGGGTTCCCGTCTCAGAGCCGCACATCTATCGGCTAATGTTATCTTCACAGCAGCTCTGTGACAGACACAGCTGACGTCCGTGTTGTACGGACCCACGTCAAGCAGTTATCCAAAGTCATATAATATTGTAAATAATAAAAAAAAAAAAAAAATGGAGTCCAGAACAGCTCAGGCCGTCTGGCTAAGAGATGCGTGGCTTTGACACTTTGGGAAAGGGCTACACAGACGGGCCACCTGTTCTTCGTCAGAGGCCGTATGAGTTTGAGGGGGAATGCGGTACCATTTCTCTACTTGTCTTTGTGTAGGCTCCAGTAGGCCTCCACGGCGAGCCTGCCCAGGGTCCTCCCGTCTGCCTCCTCATCTGATGTTTCCTCACCACCGTCCCTGTTCTGATTCTGCTCTCTGCTGTCTGGTCTGTGGTGAGAGCCTCAGCTCTGAGAACTGCACTGTCAGTCAGCAGCTCTGTGTTCCTTAGGTTACACCTTCCGTTCCTTGAAAGAAAGACAGGGCACAAACCAACAGAGGGCCTTTCCATGCCCTTCAAAACTCTGTGCATTCCCCTTTCCACAGCGGCTGGAGGAGGGTGACTGTCCACTTCCTAGGGGTAAAGCCGGCCCACAGAAAAGTGTGTGGGGCGGAGGGGAGGCTGGAAAACTTCAAAGTGTCTATTTAGGATCATGGAGTGCCACACTTCTCCCTTTGGCTCCCATTAGAAGAAACTTGAAAACATATCTTGAAGATTCTGAACTTGGCACCACAGGGCATCCATTAATTAGCCACACAGAGATATGCATATCCTCCTTGTAAATACTTGTGCATCCTGGGGCCAACACAAAGTCCATGTAAGTTTGAGATTATAGGAAGAGGTAAGCTCCCAAGAGATGCGCGTATATAATTGGGCCTGACTGAACGGCTCCTGCTCAGTTTGGAAACCTTCTCATGGCCATAGGATGGCACAGGGCACCTTCTAAGCTCCATATCTAGCAGACACTTCTTTGGGACTGGTGTCTGGAATGTGTGACATCTCCTATACAAATAGGCATCATGGCACCCACTCATTGCAGGACATGCTGGAGCTTTTCTGATTGGTCCACAGGCTGGTCTGGAAGGTTCTGGTTGGGGAGATGAGGTCTCTCAGTGGCTATCCTGGCCTAGGTTCTGTCTTCTTTGTACCTGTGATACTCTGGGCACCTAGAACTTGGGCCTGTCCAAGTGTAACTGTATCTGTTAATATCTGGGCAGAAATAAGATTTTTTTTCCTGTTCATTTACTACTGAAAATAGGAAATACAGAAAGAAAGAAGGAAAATAAAATTTACTGAAATAGACTATGATTCCATCATCTCTAGAGCTGATCAGTATAAGCAGTTTAGTTGATTCAGTTCAGTTTATTGACTGGGTATAAACTTATATATAGAATTTTATCAATTGATTGTAAAATCATATACAAAATTAATATATCCTTTTCTTTGGAAACATTGTATTCAACCATGAGCAATTTTAATGTAATCTATATATTGCTCCAAAATATTTCTTATGGTGAGTGGGTAATATTCACCTTTAGGGATTTTAGAAAAATATTTTTAATATTGTGTATGTGTGTCTGTGTCTGGGTATGTTCCCGTATGTGCAGGTGCCCTTGAAGGCCTGAAGAAGGTGACAGAGGATTCCTTGGTTGGAGTTACAGGAGGGTGTGAGCCAGTCTGCGTGGGTTCTAGAAACTGAACTAGGGTCCTTTGCAGAACAATACTTGCTATTAAACGCCGAGCTGGTTAAGTGGTTGCTTCTCTGTGCTACGTGTTTGTGTCCTCTGCTGAGGCACCTCATGTTCTCTGTACTTGTGCTCAAGTGCTCACTCAACAAAGGTCTCAACCCTTCCAGACCTGTACGCTGCTCAACGAAGCCTTGTCTCCCAAACCGCTCGCTCCTAAATCTTGAGAGAAATGAAAATCATTTTAGTGGAGGCCTCCTGCTTAATAAAAGTCAGTCTTTTATTGAAAGGTTAGAAAGGCTGGAGTTGCAGACAGTTTGAAGTTGAAGGATGAAGGAAGACATCGCTATTCCAGGGCTGGTTGTAATTAGTGCACTATAGTTATCTTCATGGGCACCTTCATCCCTGAGGTGGGGGAACTTGTGTACAGTGCAAGGCATTCATCTGTTCTGTGAGTGTGTGTTGAGGGGGCAGGACTCAGTGTGCATTGCCTGGTAGACAGTAGGCAGGGTCCGTGGGATTGTGCATGCAGTTCTGTTTTGAGTGAAGCCTTCATAGGAGTATTCAAGCTGGGTACAGGCATGGTAAGGACAGATTTCAATGTCTGATCCTGGAGTCACTCTGCACCATCTGCCTGAGGTTTGGACCTCAGGGTGGGTTCTTCTTGGTGTCTGGAGGCACAGTGAGTGCCATATCCCTCCCTAGATACATACCTGCTCTCCTGGGTAGTGGGCAGTGTGGATAGTACCAAGACCTTAGAGATGGAGTCTCATTGATGGGGTGTAGCTAGAGATTTTCTCTCCAGGTCCCGCCAACCCCCGGCAGTCCCGTAGCCCACTTATAAAATAAACATACAGACGCTTATATTATTTAAACTGCTCGGCCATTAGCTTAGGCCTACCATTGTCTAGCTCTTACTCTTATACTCAGCCCATTTCTGTTAATCTATATGTCGCCATGTGTTTCGTGGCTTTACCTGCTGCCTTTACATGATGCTCCCTGGACGGCAGGCTGGTGTCTCCTCCTCTCTGCCTTCCTGTTCTCTCAATTCTCCTCTCTGCTAGTCCCGCCTATACTTCCTGCCTGGCTACTGGCCAATCAGTGTTTTATTTATCAATCAATCATCCACAGCAATGGGGTGATGGCCATTTCAGAGGACTGGCTAGTACGGTCCCTTGGCATGTTCTGGGGCCCATGGTGGTTCTCTTTCTTCAAATGACATGGCTTCTTGGTAGATGTGGTTGCTATGGAGCTGTGTGCTCAGTGTTACTGGATAGGTACTAGAATATTCACTCAGTATCCAAGTATCTGAAAAAATACATGGAGCGTCACCTTCCCTTGTGTGTGGCTGGCTGGTGCTGCTTTTTTATGTTTCCTTAGTTTCTGGCTCACTCTTGCACAGTGGTGATTGGCTGCCTGGGTGCCTTTTGGATATGTGAGGTGCAGGATGTCCAAGGTGTAGTCAACTCACAGTTGACTTGGCTGAATGTTTTTTCTGCTCCTTTGGCTATTAAAATTGTTGTCCCACCCTTATAATGCTTAGCTTTCCTCTTATCTGTGTTTGGATTATGATACAATTTTTTTTAAAACTTCTAAATTAGTGGTCCTATGTTTAAATTTTTTTTCAACTGAAAAGAATTTTAAAAATTTAAAAAAATGTGTGTATACAGTGTGCTGGCTAGTTTTATGTCAACTTGATACAGGCTAGAGTCATTTGAAAGGAGGGAACCTCAACTGAAAAAAATGCTCCCAAAGATCTGGCTGTAGGGTATTTTCTTAATTAGTGATTGATGATGGAGGGCCCAGCCCATTGTGGGTGGCACCATCCCTGGGCTCGTGGTTCTGGGTTCTATAAGAAAGCGGGCTGCATGATGAGCAAGCCAGTAAGCAGCAACCCTCTGTGGCCTCTGCATCAGCTCCTGCCTCCAGGTTCCTGTCCTGCTTGAGTGCCTATCCTGACTTCCTTCAGTGATGGACTATGGATGTAGAGGCGTAAGCCAAATAAACACTTTCCTGTACAACTTGGCTTTTGGTTGTGGTGTTTCATCACAGCAATAGTAACCCTAGCTAAGACATACAGTTATAATTATATATTAGCTTTGCATAGTACATTTCATTCAGGAAAATCATGGTATTTGTTTGTTTCATTTTTGTTCTTTTTTTTGAGTCAGGGTTTCTCTGTCACCTTGGCTGTCCTGGAACTCACTCTGTAAACATGGCTGGCTGCAAACTCACAGAGATCTACCTGCTTATGCCTCCTGAGTACTGGGATTAAAGACGTGCGCCACCATGCTCTGCTGTGTGCAGTTCTGAAGATCTGGGCACGCTTTGATGACTAAGGAAGGATGCTGTCCTGATGGAGGAGGCTGTCCCTGCCTGACCCACTGAGGAGGCAGAGCTGGCACAGGGACTTGAGCATAAGCCTTGGGGTAACTGCCCACAGTGCACACGGAAGCCTGTCTCTCCAGAGTCCCCATAGGTCTGGGGACAACTGGGGGTTGCTTTCACCTGCTTCTCTAGCCATCCCTCTAGGGCTCTTGTTCTGCTAGACTGCATGGAGGCTTTGTGAACCCAGAGAGTGTCTAGATGCCATACCTCACTTTGTATTCTCCAACGTAACTATTTGCCCATTTCTGACATTTTGGAAGATAGGGTGTGTGCAACCAGTTGGGAGGGGCCCATTACCATACACATTGCTTCCTAAATGGAAGCTATTAAGCCAAATCTGAAGTGTTTGTGTAGTGCCTGCCAGGAACTGGAATGTGGTCAGAGGCCCAGTGCATGCTCTTTGGGGACTTAGAGACTAAGAGAAAAATGGAATATGGTGTAAGAAGTAACTGGCAAATAAGGACAGTTCCATGAGCAGGCTTATAATCAAGTCTAATTTCAGAAAAGCATCACCCATGGAGGAGAGAGAGGCCACTAGGCCCAAAGGGTGGGAAGTGCAGGTGCTTCCTCAGCCCACCTTTCCTTCACTTTTTTTTTCCTCCTAGAACTCATATGTTGTCCAAGCCCTAGGTTCTGAGAGTGCAAATATCAAAAGACAGATGTGCACACTGTAGTGATAGCCGCACTAGAGGAGAAAGGTGAGGCTTTCTGCTGACGTTGGATAATGGAGGGAGATCTTAAGAGGGGCTAAAAGTTGTGCTCTGACGGTGGCCCTCACCTCCACCCTCCACCACCCAGTTCATATGTTGAAGTATAATCCCCAGTGTGACAGTATTGAGAGTCAGATCGTTCAGGAGGTCATTAAGTCAGCAGTGGGGAAATGCGGTAAGACAGACGTGAACTCACAGCCAGGAGTTTTTGGCTAGATGTAGGGGAAGGGTGCTGTGGGTGTCTAATTGTATCATAGATATCGGTCAGTGCTTACAGCCCCTGAAATTTAAAAGTTTAAGTTTAAATGATTTCTATTAGTATTTTTTTTTCTTTGAGGTTCCGGAAAACAAACTTACGGTCTTCAGTAAGCACTAAGCTACCTATACCCCAAGTTCCTATGTCTGCAGCTTTTATGTGCCAACCACTCAAAATCCATGTTTGTTTCACCACATGGACACTTAAGGACCCCTTTCCCAAGTTTTGTTTGGAGCGACACAGGGGCCAGCAGCTTAGGTAACATGACAGGCTAATGCATTGTTGACCCAGAGAAATAGTCTTCAAAATTGGAATTATTTATTCATGTTTGGAGCATGGGCACTGTTAAGAATGGGGCATTTTGGTTTAGATAAGTTAATTCCATGTGTTCAACGTGCACAGAGCGCAGGGAGAGAAGTAAAGTCTCTTTAATTGGCTTCATAGAATGTGCATCATGGGAAAGACCCAAAAGTATTCCATTTCAGACACTTGTGGGTATTCGTGCTTAAGACCGAAAGCAACCATGGTGGGAGGCCGCCTAGCATTTCGGGCGGGTGTTGAAGGAACAAAGTCTTCCTGGGATAGACCGGGCATGAGGGGTCCATACAGGTTTTGTAGTTGATAAATGGGCCAATTCTCAAAGGCAAAAACAGGGTGAGGAATTTTGTTGGCAGACTCTAAACAAGGACAAGGGGCACATGTTTGGTTAACACCAGCCTTGGCCAGTACTCTTTATGATCATTGCTCTTATGTCTTGGTGCTGGGCTGTGGCTGCTCCCCCGCCCCCATTTTTTTTTTTGCCAAAACCCACATCATGACTGACAAAGAAAAACAAGCCTGTTGTATACTCACCGTGTTGGCCAGCTTTCTGTTGATGTGACAAATATCTGTGATCATTGGCCCATGGAAAGAAGAGTCATTTTGGCTCACGGCTTTAGACATTCTAGTCTCATTGGTTTGGGGCCTGTGGAGAGGCAGGACACCATGGCAGGGGTTGGGGGAGAGGGATCATGTCGGGGAACAAAACAGCTCATGTCCTGACCAGAAAGCGAAAACAAAGATGAGGATGTAGTCCTACTATGGCCTTCGAGGGCAAACCCTCAGTGACCTAGAGACATCCCACCTGCAAAAGGCTATACCGCTTCCCCATACTGCCACTCTGACGACCGAGCTTTTGGGAGGGGCGTTCAGGATAGATGTTATAGCTCCTTTGGTCTCTTGTCGTATCTGATAATTTGCACTGTGGGCTGGGACTTGACCATTATTGTTTAATACTCCCTATTTGCTCACATTTGGAAAAATGACTAAATCTCAGACCCCAGACAGTTCACACAAGGAAGTCAGAGCCATTGCTTTCGTGTGGGAATAAGAATGCTTTCTAATTTGCAAAACGTTGGTAACTTTTCAAAGCTTCCCACAGACAGTATCTAATTTCATGTTCCTTGGTTTTATGGAGCAAATAATTAATGAAATGTACGTGGAAGTGTAATTAATAAATTTGTTACTTCTATAATCAACGTGCCTTTTAGCTGAGAGTGGAATTCAGCTGTTTTTTTTTTATTTTAATGTACAAAACCAAATTGGAAGGCAATCTGTTACTGTCCAAGCCACACAGCAGGCTGTTTCCTGAGGGCCGTAGAGTCTGAGGAATTGCACTTGGTGACAGGGCAGACACATAGTATCTGCAGTTTTGAGAGGTTAGGGTAAAATACTAGAAATGGAATTTGAAAGTAGATGTAGTTAAGCCAATGAGAGTAAAGGGGGTCAAACTGTGAAGCCCTCCCCAGGGGGCTTGTGGAGAACAGAGGCATCCCCCTGCAGCAAGTATGAGTTGGGGACACTCAGTCTTCCTTTCCTTTCCATATTAAACAAGTGTTTTCTGGACGAAATCGATAGCTCTTCAAGGGCTTCAGGAAAGCGTTGCAGGTTCTGACGAACATGAAGGCTCATCCTGTTGCTGGCCATGAACTGGGAGCCGGCTAGGTCTGCGTCCCACTCATCCGGACTTCTGTCCACAGTCTAACCTCTTCCCCTCGACCCCCAACGTAGTTTTGGCTTCTGTCTTGGTCCAGGGTGTTCAGCTGTGGATATGAGTTGACTTCGGCTCTGTTTCTCCATTTTGGCAAACACTGCTTCTGTGCTAGCCTGTTGTCCAGTCCTGGCAGAGGCGACATTGCTAGCTGCTGCATCCTTTTTTCCTGCTCATCTATCTGCTGTTTGTTGTGTGCGACTCTGTCTTCCTCTGCCAAGTGTCCCGATCCCCTCCTCGTGTTCCAAGTGTAAGCCATTCACACTGCTGTTCACACTTGCTTCCATAGTTTTCTGCTCTCTCCCCTGAAGCCCCAGGAAATGTGGCCTCTGGTGAATGAGCTCCTGCAACTGCCCGGAGCTGCTGCTGAAGACAAGTGCTGGGACGTCTACAGCAGACTCCAGCCTGTCTCTGAAGCTGATAATAAAGACCGAAGGCTGGCGTGTCTGCTGGCTTCCCTTGGGTCCCGTCCCTCTTAGTTTCCCAGGAGATCAGCCGTGGCGGGTGCTCCTGTTAACAGTGCTCGAGGTCACCGGTCAATAGTTTAGGTGGCAAGTGAAGTGTTTTCTGATCTCTCTGGTAATTAGTTTGTGTGATCAATACGTGCTAAATAACTTCTGCAGAGGGCTTCTCTTGTAGTTACGCACGGCGAGTTGATGTAGGACTGTATTAAAATGGCAAGGTCCCTGAGGAAGGGGTCTGCCCTGCAGGAAACTGTAGATGAAGCACACTCTTTGCATTTGCTTAGAAACCGAGCACGGGCTGCCTCAGTAGATAACTTGTTATTTTTGTCTATCATTCACATATGCTGTCTGCCATCAGAAGACACAGTGGTAACTGTGATCCATGAGGGTCACTTTCTTGTTTACTGTTGCTAGGATATGGCAAGACGTCAAGAGACATTTCGTTTTTGCTCCTGGAGGTGCTAGAGAGGGATGTCTCAGCAAGGCCAGGAAAGAATTGAAGAACTCGTCTGGAAAGCAGGCTGGAGAATTTAGCACACTCTTTCTTGAAGCAGATTCCTTCTAGGACCTGGTTGTCACTTTTGGTGCTATTTAGGACAACATTGTCAAAGCGAAGCTATCTTTGAGTTTTGGCTGTGACCCCCGCCAGTGGGGCACAGCTGTGGTCCGAGTCACAAGAGAACAGGGGCTCCACCTTATTTGTGTGTGGAGAGATTTCTAGATGGAGGCAGAATCCTTTTGCTGTTGTTGGGAGTGGTTATGTTTTTACATAAGGGAGCGTGCCCTGATTTTCAGGCTCAGAGCTTTTACCCTAAGATGCCTGCTGGGCAGTTTCATTTCCAAGTGTCTTAGTCAGAGTGTACAAAAACGAACTGGGGTTGGGGTGTGGCTCGGTGGTAAAGTACTTGCTGAAAATTACCAAGGCCCTAGGTCTGGTCCCCAGTACTGTAAAAGGAAGGAAGGAAAGAAAAAAGGAAGGAAGGAAAGAAGAAAGGAAGGGAGGAAGGGAGGGCAAGAACGGAAGGAAGAAAGGAAAAAATAAAAAATACTCTGACTTCAAACTATGTGGAGGTCCCTCTTGACCTCTCTCCTGTCCATCATTGTCCCCTTCAGGCCCTGTGTGTTCACTAATGTCCCCTTGGTCTTCTCCCTAATGTTCTTCAGTCTCTCACTGTCTCATTTTGCTCATGGACAATTCCACCTGCCCAGTGATTCAGGCCTGGCATTTAGCGTCTTTAATCCCTCCCTTAGTCCAGTCTTTGAATAAATCTTGTTGTTTATCTGTAAATTCATCACAGACCATACCACTCTTCACAGTACTCCCTGTGTGTGCTCCACCTGGGAGTCTGACCGCCTCCCTTCAGAGTTCCTCACAAGAAATCCCTATCCCAGGCCTCTGTGGTTTCTCTGCCTGAAACTTCATCCTGATGCATGAGTGTCCCTGGCCTTTGGTCAGGGGTCCTGCCTTGGTCAGGTGGCCTCCCCACCGTGCTTTTGCCCGTCTATGGCATCCTGTTATAGAATGCTGGAGGTTACCCCTTCCTCGAAAGCTCTTGAGTGCAGACAGAGCGCTGCCCTGTCCATTGTCCAGCAGCAATTCCATATTGCTAGTTACATGGACAAGTGGGCATGCGAGCTAGGGAGGCCTTGTTTGGCAGGGCCACAGAGAAGGTCCTCATGACTCGCAGGGCTTGGCGAAGTTCTGGTGCTGAGGCAGAGCAGTTCATGGACTTCTGTCTGTCTGCTGATGCTTAGGTGGCTGCCAGGGGTGGGTGCAAGGCCGTCTCACCTCTGTTACTGTGGGTTAGGTCAGATCTCAGTGCAAACCGTAAGTTCTGATGGAAGGTGTAAAGTACAGGAACAGGCTTGATGACCTGTCACTCAACGTGCTCATCCCCCTTCTCAGGGCCAGGTTTCTCCTTACCTACATGATTCTTCCCCCCAGGATTGGAGTTGAATTAGGACTTCATGTTAGGCAAGCCCTCTCACTGAGTTCCAACTCCTAATCCCTACGTGAAATTCTTATTTTATACTTTCCCACACAAAATAAACTGCCTTCCACAAGTCAGGAGAAACAATTGTTTTCTAGACCAACTCTAGTCTTCCTCTTTTCCTCTCTCAGACTTAAATCTCTAGCTACATAAATTATGGTCGAATTAAATATTGTTTTTATGTTTAGAGCAAATTTCTCAAGCTGTGAACTAGAATTAGATTTACGAATGTTCTAGAAATCATCTTATGAAGTTTTTTTTTTTCTTCTATATTCTCTGTTACCAGGAAAAATTCAAAGTGGAGACAGTGAAGGTCTATGAATCTTTGTTGTTCTAGCTTTTTGGAGCATTTGAGCGTTTCCTGGAAGTCTGATGTACTTTCCAAAGTCTGACTGTGCTTTTATTCTGGGATTGCAGGTGATTTTCTAAGTTTATTTATTTTGTTGTCTTGGGTTTAAAATCAACACAGAGATTGTGAAAATCAGCTACCTAGTGGAACCAGGGGACAAGGGCCTGAGAAAGAGGAGTTTTAGAGAGCAGCAGTTTCTCTCCACTGGTGGTTCTCAGCCTATGTGTGATAGACCCATAGTACCAGCCATGCTGACCTATGAGAAAAGTGGCCATGGACAAGGCGATTTCTTTCTCTGTTCACTCGGGACACGTGGGCAGTCTTGCCTGCAGCAGGGAGGGTGTGAGCAAAGACCGCGCAGCAGTCCTTACCTTTGCTGAGAATCTGGTTGGAACCATACCTCCTCACCCCCAATCCACACATCCAAAAGGCTGACTGAAAGGAAATATACATAAACACTAAAAATAGATGTCTCGAAGTGTGGTGCTAAGGGTGATCTAAAAAAAAAAATTCTCTTTTAAGAAAATGATCTTGTGTTTCTGTTTTTATAATGAGAACATTCCCAGTAAAGGATGTGGAATTGAAAGTCAGTTTCTGAAAATTGTGGAAAACAATTAGATGTGTATCCTTTGAAGTGTTTTGGAGGAAGGGATGAAGTTGCTATGGGGATGGGAAGTTACTTTCCACAGAGTGGTTCCATCTGTCCCTGTCTTGCTCCTGTAGCCAAGCCAGGCAGTCCTCCATGGGACAGAGTTTGCTATTAGATGGGGAAACAGTTACATGTCAAATTACTATTCCATACTTCCCCTGAGCTCACCATCCAGCTTTGATCTAGTAATTGGAGAAAGGTTCCAAGTCCTTTTTCTGGGCAGACTCTTTGGCATGCCATGGTCACCTGTGTGATTTGGTAGGCAGGTCTGCAGTCTGGAAGGCTCTGCTTCCTTGTCCAAGATGGTCCATGGAGTTCTGTTCCCTCATCTGGAAGATGGGGATGGCGTGGGGTGGGTGATGGCGTTTGCATGGCTCGCAGCATGACCGTGACCATGAGATGGAATGTCAAGTGTTTTCTTTGAAGTGAAGAGGACTAAGCATTCCCCCCTGTCCCAGTGGTACTGTGCCCACTTCTTGTGATCAGACTGGAGGGGGCTCCATGAAGTGCTCATGAATGGGCTATTACCCAGGAGGCTGCTGCTCACATGGTTGGTGTTAAGGAAGGTGACCATGGACAGTGGGCTTGTGGACAGTGACTGCCAGCATGTCAGTTTCTCTCTCTCTCTCTCTCTCTCTCTCTCTCTCTCTCTCT
>CABHPH010114319.1:7317-27058 GCA_902168325.1 Peromyscus nudipes | reverse complement strand
TTTTTTTTTTTTTTTTTTTTTTTTTGAGACAGGATTTCTCTGTGTAGTTTTGGTACCTGTCCTGGAGCTCGCTCTGTAGACCAGGCTGGCCTCGAACTCACAGAGATGCGCCTGGCTCTGCCTACCGAGTGCTGGGATTAAAGGTGTCCACCACCACCACCGCCTGGCCAGCCACATTTTGTTTTTAACCTAAAAAAAAAATCCCCTTCTCAATGCCTACTTCCTATTACTTTGCTACTTTGCCTCTCCTTATTCCAGAAAAGCTTTTACTTTTCTATCTTCCTTGTAAACACTCTTTTAAAAAGAGTTTATCTGGGCCACCTACATAGTGCAATGCATAAAGATGCTTGCTGCCAAGCCTGGTGACCTGAGTTCAGTTCTTAGGACCTGGACCAAAATGGTTGAAGGAGAGAACTGACTGTTGCAAATTGTCCTCTGACTTCCACATGTGCTGCTCTCTGCTGAACATGTGCGTGCACATGTACCCACCTACAGTATATATAAATTTTAAATAAAAATCAAAACTAAATGTAAATCAAAGGAATATTGTGACAGTTTGAATGCTAGTACTGTGGAGTTTAGCTAAATTTACTGTATCTGTATGATAAGCAATAGTTTAATGCCAAATAATTCTGTTTATGGAATGAAAATACTTACAAGTTTAAATACACTAAAATGTTTTGAATAATTTAAAAATATACAGTAGTAAATTTTGTAAAATGTTTTATTTTTTAGGAGAGGACTAAATCCACCTCACAGGGTGAAATCTATCTCCATGACAACATTTACACAACAGGAAATTGAATTCCTGCAAAAACATGGAAATGAAGTAAGTATTTTGCAATTTTCAGCTTTGTTGCAGTCATTCTAATATGATTTAATTAGTTGCTTAAAATGATGTTTCCTTGTCTCAAAATGTTATTTTTGTGTTCTGTGTTTAGATATTTAAGAAAATTCTTATTTGATAATGCATTTGGAATTAATACCTAAGTGTTTCCCGGTAATAAACCTAGGTACTTACAACTTTACTTAGAAGTAAAACCTAGGTACTTAAAACTTAGCCATGTTGGCTGTAGAAGCCAGTTTTGGTGACTGTCAGTATCTTGAGGGAGGAAGAGAAGAGCTAGCTCTGTAATACTACTCTAAACTTGTTAAGGTCTTACGTGAGGAGCTCTCAAGGCCATCCATCCTTTTAAACTAACATTTTAATTAGATGCATGTGATGTCTAGTGCTTACAGGTGCTCAACAGCGAGAGGGTCCTAGTTCTGAAGGGTAGCATAGTGTCATAGGGGAACTGTGACCTCTAATGGGATTTCAGTAATCTCATGCTGTTTGCTTATTTATTTTTAGATTTGAGTTTTGTTACTAATAAAAATAGTGATCTATTGTAAAAATGGGTAAAATTAATAGAGCATTATGGGGGGCTTTGCCCATTTGTCTGTGGGAGGCCCCCTTTCATGTTTTCCCCAGGATACTTTTGAGGAGAGAGAAGTGAGAAATATTAGATAGAAGGATAGAGGGGAGAGAGACAGATAGAAACACAGGACAGCCTCAGGAGGGCCTGGATCATTATCTACCGGCCCCTTCTGTCTCTTCTAAAGGGCCTTGTATGGGAATGCCAAGGGGTGCAGGAAGAGACCTCCCCCAAGCACAGCCAAGTGTAGACTCTTCCAATCACCTTGTAACCACATATATGGTCAAACAATCCACTAAAGCAGCCCTGCTGGGTAAAGCAAGCCCAGATCTCACTAGGAAACCTGTGGGCCTCCACAGAGCATGGAATTGCTTTGTTTTGTTTTTGAGGGGAGGTTTCGAGTCTCGCTATATAGCTCTGGCTGTCCTGAACTCTATGTAAACCAGGCTGGCTTCAAACTCACAGAGATCCACCTCCCTTTGCCTCTGGGTTCAAAACTGTGCACTGCTATGCCTGGAGGGAATGCTTTTTTAATCTTGGCAAGGCTGAGTGGGTTAGCTCAGCTTGGTTGATAAAAAACATTATTTCACAGGAAACTCCTGTTTTCTAGGAAGAAAATAGGATGTCAGACATACAAATATTATTCTCTTCCCAATGCTTTAGAATGATTACTTAATTTACCTAACCAACGAAGCATTGTGTAGTTCATATGTAAACCCAGCACTCAGAGATCAGAAACTCAAGGTCATCATTGGCTACATAGCAAATTCTGGGCCAGCCTGGGCTGCATGAGACCCCTGTCTAAAACTAAATGAAATAGAACTGTTTGCCTATTACGATGCACATGTATTTTTGTTTCTAAAATGTTGAAGAATGAATTCACAATTGTGAAAATGTTCTAAAATACATACTTAAGAGAATAGAGCACACTTTAAAGTTTCTCATTTTGGCCAGCAATAAAGTATTTTGAGTTAGTAGATGATTTGAGCACAATATAGGAAGCTACAAAGCTGGATGGCATGGCTCACTAGTTCAGAGCACATACTGTTCGTGTAGGGACTTGAGTTCAGTTCCCAGCGTCCAAGACAGGCAGTTCACAACTGCCTATAACTCCAGCTCGAGGGGATCTGATGCCTTCTTCTGACCACCAAGGGCCCTGTATGCTATGTCTGTCTTGTCTGTTTGCCTGGTTATCCCCTCCCTCCAAAAAAATCTTTTTGAAACAGTGCCATACTTAAACCATATATTTAGGATTAAAATACCAGTGTCATACATCTTGTACATGAATGAATTTATGTCTGGAGATGAGTGATTCTGAATTAGGAGATCAGAAAGTATATTGGTTTTGGCAGTGTTCTTAGGTCTTTTCTTTTCCCTCTGATTCACCATGGTAGAGTTTCAGTGTGCTGGAGGATGTGTTTGATTGTTGTTACTATTGGAAACATTGTTAATTTAATCTGGAAAGCACCATGGATGGGTGATGGATAACTTGTAATAATGTATCGAATAGAACTCACTTGCATGCCATGTGCTGTATATGTCACTCAGGCATTTATATATGGCAAGCATGTATACAACCATATGCACATATAATTTAATCCTGTGTTACATGTTTCTACCCAGAACCAGTGGGAAAGATAACCAAGATTCAAGGCAAAAGGCATTGAAACATGAAACCATCAATTATAACCCTCAGTGCATTGGCTTATCACATGTATCCATCTAGGGAGATTATCCCATCATTCAGAACTTGGTCAAGAATTGTTCACTATTTTGCAAAACTATAAAACTAATGGTTATAGTCATAAATGAAGTACCTCTGTATTGGGCTGCTAGTAGCTATGATAAGCGATTAATACTGTTATTTATAAATATGCACCAAGGCTGGATGTTTTACAGAGTATGTCTTTAGTTTCTATAGATAGGCTTATAAATTATTCAGCTATTAAGTGTGTTTAGACTCTCATAGAATGGGAGCAGATGTAGTGAAATATATCTTTTATAAGTCATAGGGCATGGAGTGCCAGATGGTAAGGATATACATGACAGCAAGACGCTGTATTTATTTGCTGTGTTTTTGGCCAACAAATTATTTCACACACGTTTTCCACACACCTTACCAGGAAGCCTAGTCAGCGTTTTGTCACTATACTAATTACCTGAGGTAACCTGTAAAGAGTAAAGATTTACTTTGACTTTTAAATTTGTTTTTGTATTTATTTATTTATGTACCTATTTATTTATTTGGGTTTTTGAGAAAGTTTCTTTGTGTACCTTTGGCTGTCCTGGAACTCTGTAGACCAGGCTGGCCTAGAACTCACAGAGGTCCCCCTGCCTCTGCCTCCCGAGTGCTGGGATTAAAGGTGTTCACCACCACCACCGAGCTTTGTATTTTATTTTTGAAACAGCATCTCTTTATAGCTCTGGCCGGCCTAGAAATTTCTGTGACCCCCTGTATCAGTCTTTGAATGATGCCTAGCCTGAAAAGGTTTGTTTTGGTTCAGAATTGTGGAGGTTTCAGCCTATGGTCACTTGGACTGTGGGGAGGTAGCATATTGCAGCAAGAGCCTTAGAGCAATACTGTACAGCTCATTACCTAGGCAGGAAGGATGAGGGCTGGGCTTGGGGTCTCACGGTTGTATTTAAGGGCTTGCTGTAATGACTTTGAAAACCTCCCATAGGTCTCCTCTTAGAGGTTCCAGCACCTTCCAATAGTACCACCATTGGGACTAAGCTGTTAACACATGGCCCTCTGGGTTACATGCTAGATCCATCCTGCTGTAACCTGAAAGCATCTTGTGATGTTTCCATTCTGTCATAAAGTCACTAAAAATCCTGTCTGAGGATAGGTTTGGAAGATGGCTCTGCTGGTACAGGGCTTTTTGTATAAGCATGAGGACCTTTGTTCAGATTCTCAGAACCTACATTTAGGAAGCCTGGCATAGCAGCATGTGCCTGGGGCTTTAATACTGTGGAGTCAGGTAGAAGAATTCTGGGAGCTTGCGCTCCAGCCATTGTAGCCATTAAGCTCAGGGAGAGATCTTGTGTCAAAACCTAAGGCGGAGAGTGACTGAGGAAGGCAGCTTAATGTCATCTTTTAGCGCACGCGCGCGCGCGCGCGCGCACACACACACACACACACACACACACACACACACACACACACACACGGAAACACCAGCATTTCTAATGTTTTCTTCACGGTCTTCTTTTGTGACACTGTGTAAATCTTGACTTTTTAATTAAAGGAATTCCACTTTTGGTTCTCAGAGTTAGTAGTAGACCACCAGTGAATGGTGGTCTAGATAATTCTGTAGAAAAGAAAATGTAACAATTATATAGGTTTTTTTTTTTTTTCTAGAAGTAAATTATCCTTCTGCAGTAGGGCATGTAAGCAAAGGACGGAGGAAAGCTTTACTGTTGATGCTCTGCAGGCGTGCTCTCTATGCATATAAACAATATCCTTCATTGCTTGCTAGTGTTTGAGCTTTCTGCTAGATTGAGAACAAATAATTGCTTTTGAGGTAAAGTCCTCAGATAAAGTACATCTTTTCTTTGGGGTGTGTGTGTGCGCGCATTACTTGAGATGGAACCCAGGGCTTCATGTATGCTAGATACTCTACCAATTAAGCTATGTCCAGCCTCTTCCATTCTTTATTTTTGAAAGTGATTTTTCAGTCACCTCCTTTATTCAAGGAACTGTTTGTTATTGAGTGCTTATGTTACTGTGATGAGCAAAACGTGTTCCCATATACTAAGCTTGAAGATTGTCTTTAATTTTGGTAAGTACACTTACATGACACATACTCCGATAAATTTTTACCTGTGCAATGCATTGCTGCTAACCCTAGGCAGGCACAGTGTTATTCAGCAGACTGCTTTGATGCCTAGCCTTAGCATTTCTGGTTTCCTCCTCCACTCCTGGTAGCCACCATTCTATTTTTGGAACCTCATAGAAGGAGATCAAATAATGTTTGTCTTTCTTAGACAAATTAGTTTAGCTGTTTGTTCTCAAGGTTCATCCTTGTTATATATAGCAGAATTTTTGAAGAAATATGTTTTAGGGAGATTGGCAAGGTAAATTTAGAGTATGTAAAAAATTCTTGATTGTAATGAACTGACTTATCTAATAAATAGAAGCAGTACATAACCACTAGGGATGATTGGGGTGGGTTCTTGTCCCCATCCTCCCTTTCTTTCTTTATTTGATGGTTCTGAGACAGTCTCACTATAGAGCCCAGACTTAACTCCAGTTCCTGTTTAGCCCAGGTTGTCCTCAACAACCACAGTGGTTCTCTTGTCTCAGCACTTTGAGTGCTGGGATTATAGGCATGTTTCTCCATGGCTGCCTACTTTATCTGTGTTTTTATAACTAGAACCCTATTTGAAAAAACTAATAGGGCTGGAGAGATGGCTCAACAGTTAAGAGCACTGACTGCTCTTCCAGAGGTCCTGAGTTCAATTCCCAGCAACCACATGGTGGCTCACAACCATCTGTAATGAGATCTGGAGCCCTCTTCTGGCCTGAAGGGATACATGCAGGCAGAACACTGTATACATAATAAATAAATAAATCTTTAAAAAAGAAAAAACTAATAACTAAATGCTCCACAATGGGATTAGGAAAAGAAATCTGCAGTTTTCATTTCATCACCACTAATTTATGAACCTTGTGACTGTAAGCAAACCATTTTTCTCTCTTGAGCCTTGTTTTCCTTTGTAATCTATAATGGATTCTGTATTATTTATTGCCTGAGGCTTGAAGAACAGTATTTTAAAAATTGATAACATTATGTTGATGTAAGCTGGCACTTCTGTGTGGGAAGATACTTTTCTGATTGACTCCTAAGTTTAGAAAATAATTATCACAAAGGAACATGGTGTGCTTTGAGTAGAATTGAGTATACAGGGAGTTTTGCAGAGATCTTTCACTGAAGGCAAACAGGAATTACTGTAAGAGATTGTCATTTAAAACTACCCCACTTCCCCCTCAACAGCACCATGTAATCATGTCCATTTGCCTCCAGGGAAAGACTTCCATCATTTTATAGCAGTATTTCCTGTGTCCTTTTTACAATGCTTCATCTAAATAGGCTTCAGTTATTCTCTTTAAATGTTATTCTTGGATGCTTGGGTGGTGTTATTGTTAGTCCATGTTGCTTCTATGTTAGGAATCAACAGGAACCAGCATGTGTTTTCTATGAAGCATGAGATGTAAATACTTTAAGGTCTTTGTTGGAACTGACTAATACACATATTGTAGCCTAAACTAGTCAGACCCTAGGAAAGCAAGTAGGCATGGCTATTTCAATAACTCTTGGTCTGTGAAGAGGACTGTAGGCCAGATTTAGTTCACAGGATGTGATTTGCTGACCTGTGGCCTATATATATTGAGAATTTAGATCACTGAATTTATTATTTCTGACTAAATAAGTTGGAAAACTAAATGTTCTAGGTCAGCATACATATTTTAGGTGGAACAAAGGAGAAAAGCATTTCACTCTATGGATGGTTCAGGGAGGTAGGAAGATGCTTTTGCTTAAATGTCTTGTGCCTGCTGGACCTCAAGGTGGAGCAGAGGAATAGTGCATTAGACAGGAGGTTCATGCCTCATGAAACTGTCACATAGAGGTCATGAGTAAGTGACACATCCTATAGTGTGCATCTGGGGTTTGCTGTATCATTTTCCCTTTGGATTGGATGGTCAGGGAGGACTTGCTGAGCACAGTGTGTCTGGAAGGAGCAATACTACCAGATATCTTTGAAGAGTTATGTAGAGTCAGGGGTTTGTTGGGTCTGATTAGTCAGGATAAGCACTTTGATGCTTTTTTCAAGGAGGACATTATAAGGTAAGGAATTCTGTACTGTAACAATGAAAACAAAACCCTACGATAAAATAAGGAAGTTAGATTTGGTCCCTCCAAAGTCTCATATTCTTTCACATGATTATGTGGCTGGGTTATAAATCTGTGTCCCTGGTCTGCACAAACCGTTTCTGCCTATTTTCACTCAGTTGTGCACCTGTTAATTCTTGCTAGCACATTATAAAAAGCAAAGTGTTGAGATGGAATGTAATGGTTTCTGAAATGTATATAAATGTAGAACTGTTGCTTTCTTTTGCATGAGACAAATGTAAAAGATAATAATGGGGGTTGATTTTTGTCTCTGCAAGCATTGTTCAGTTTATATATCATTTGGATACTCTATCACTGAGAAATATGTGTGAGCTGGTAGGTTAGAATACTAGCATAGCCAAACGAATTAAGCTTACTGCGTGTGGAAATGTTTATTTTGTATTTGCTTTTCTATTGTGTTACTTGGACCATTACATGTATTTGGAATATTTTTTTCATCATAGATTCCTATTACCTTGTATTTTTGTTGTTGTTTTGTTTTAGAGATAGGGTTTCACTATTTAGTCCTACGTGGCCTGGAACTTGCTGTGTAGAATAGGCTGGCTTCAAACATAGAGGATCCACCTGCTTCTGCCTTCCAAGTGCTGGGGTTAAAGGTGTATGCCACTACATCAATTTAACTTAGGTTTTTCTTGGGGGAGGGATGGGCAAAGTAATATGTTGGTGATAGGTCAGAGTGTATCTCAGAGGTAGAGGGCTTGTCTCTGTGCACAGGAGTTTGATTTCCTAGCACCACTGGGGATGAGGGTTGGTGATAGAACTGGGTGGGTATGGTAGTTAACATCTGTAGTGCTGTAATGCTAGGCTGAGACAGGAGGATTGGCAGTTTGAGGTCAGCCTAGACTATGTACATAGCAAGACCATGTCTCCCTGAAAGGAAATCGATAGAAGTTGGTAGAAGACTTTTGTATAGGTTCATAGTAACTATCTACAAGAGTTTCTAATAGCATTTCTTCTGTAACTAATACTTTTTACTGTTCAGGGTTTTTTGTTTTTTGTTTGTTTTGTTTTGTTTTTCTTTTTTCTAAAAAGTAGGAATCAGGTACTTAGGAAATTTTTTTTTTTTTTTTTTTTTTGGTTTTTCGAGACAGGGTTTCTCTGTGTAGCTGTGCACCTTTCCTGGAGCTCACTTGGTAGCCCAGGCTGGCCTCGAACTCACAGAGATCCGCCTGCCTCTGCCTCCCGAGTGCTGGGATTAAAGGCGTGCACCACCAACGCCCGGCTGAAATTTTTATTTCTTTAACTTTTTTGCATTTTAGGGGCAATATTATTAAATGTTTTACTATGTCTTACTATCAGGAGTCAGTACTCACTCCATCTCTATCTAGGAGACAACAGACAAAGAATTTTGACGTTCTGTATAGAGATGGCTTATTGAGAAAAGATGCTCCGACTCCTCCTGCTGCTCCTATTCTCATCCAGAAGTGAACAGAATCACGCCACATCGTTTATTCTCTCCATCCTTTTTATGACAATAAATGTTTATCTCCATAAAGGGGACTATGTATGTTGGCGTTTCTGTTTCATTTTGCTTTCCTTGAGAGGATTAAAAGCAGTTATGTGATCCTGCCCTCCTCCTGGCCTCCTTCTCAAGCTTGTAGCTATTTCTTACCTTTCCCTTTTATACAAATGACATGGGCATGCATATTTGTTGTCAGGGTTTTTTGCTGTGCCAACAACTGTCACACCTGCTCTTGGAGCTCTGGCCCTTACTTCAGTGTAGGTGGCAAGCCTGTCTGGACATACAAATGGAAGCCCTTGTTTCTGGTCTCTGGCTGGGTTCTGCTGTTGGGATGATTGGACTTCTGCAGCATGGTTGAATCCTTTGACGCTCACAGCTCCCATAGGCTGTCTGGTTTTTGAGGTTTCATTGAACGTTTTATTGCAGTGGCTGGTGGAGTGCTGCTGTTGCCCAGCCTGGAGTGCTGTGTTTTAACTCAGTGGTTTTCAGCCCTTTCACAGGTCGCCTAAGACCATCAGAAAACACAGATATTTGCATTACAGTTCCCAACAGCAGCACAATTACAGTTATGAAGAAGAAATGAAATAATGTTATGGTTGGGGGTCACCACAACCTGAGGAGCTATATTAAAGCGTTTCAGCATTAGGAAGGTTGAGAACCACTGCTCTAACTTGAGGTTTCCTTACAGCCAGACTGCTTTGCACTAGTCTCTTGGCTAACTTCCAGTTATCCACATTGAGTGTCCATTTGGCAAAAAACTGACTGATAAGGCATACTTTACAAATCCTTTACATTCTGTTACTGGTGATCATTATGGTAATTCTAAAATGAGCTAGCACTAGAGTAAAGAAAAAGTAGCTCAAAGCTTTATGAATTTATTTGTTGGCTAGTGTCAGTTCATTTTTTTCTTTGATTTTATTTTTAACTCTTCCTAAAGATTGGTTTTGAGTCATTTTGTTTATTGAATACTTATGGCTCAACTTATAGAAGCATCGTAAGGGTTGAGAAGTATTTCATGAGGCACATACTTAGTGAGTCTAACATGGAAGTTTGTAATGAGCTTTTGCTATAAAATTATAAAGCACTTTGTGAGTCGAGCAGAGGTTGATTATTCAAGACCACTTAGATTCTGCCTGCAGCAGGATTAAAGGTGGACCTAATTTCCTGCAGTCCTGATAAGACTTTCCCTTATTAGCCTATGCTTGTCTAATCACTGTAGATTTCTCAAAAATAGCACAACCAACACTAATATACTAATGCTATATTAGTACAGTATTAGTATAGTATTATAATAATATAATATATACTCCAGTGTGTTAATGCATGGAACATGCCCACTATCCCTAGCAAGTAAATCCCATTATTATTTGCATTTTACATAAGAAGACATATCAGACAGCTAACCAGAGTTGACTAAGCTAGTTCAGGCTCTCAAGCACCGCAGCCACGTTACGCTATAATTAGGATGATTATCCACTTCTTTTCCACAAAGAGATCATCAGAACTAATCCCATTATGTGTTGAGTCCTCACAAATAGTGGCTTCTAGGGGTCATTATTATTTCTCAGTACTATTTCTAGCCCCACACACCATGTTCCTCATGTTAATAGATGTTATTACTTCGTGTGTCTTTTTGTCACACAAGATTTGTTTACTTTAGACTTTAACTCCTTACGCCTTTCTTGCTGTTACTAAACTCCCCACCAGTGTCCACATGGATCACTCACATAGCCCTTGAGTTCTCCACTTTGTCTTCAGTGGTCCTACATCCCATTTCCCATTTTCCATCAATAACTCTGTCACCTCCTAGATTTAGAATTTAAGTATTTTACTGTGTGACCCCCACTGATCCTTTCTCTATTCCCAGTTCTTTTACTATGAAGCCTAACTACAGTAGTCAGCTACCAGAACCTTCATTCTGCTAAACACTTTGCCTTCATCTTTTTCTTGGCCTAGCTTAGAGTCCATCTTATTACACACACACACACACACACACACACACACACACACACACACACGCACGCACGCACGCACGCACGCACACACCCCTTTTGTCCTGTTGTACTAGTTAAAATCAACATTGTGTTTATACCATTCTTATACACATTCAGGCTGCTTTCCCTCATGCTACCACCAGTACACAGTACTACCTGCAGTTTTAATTGGCTCTCTCTGTTCCTTCTCTTCCCTAAGGGGGGGAAAATCCTTTTTTTCCCCCAGTTTAATTTTATTAAAACCGAACAGAAAAGAGACTGCTATTAGCAAAGGCTTATAGAGAGCAGTTTTAATAGGATAATGGGAGAAAGACCCAGCTTTTCAGGGACCAGAATGTGAGAGTAGATCAGCAGGAGGCAAAGAGGGAAGTGTTTTGGTGTGTTGGGAAAGCTTAGTGACAGGTTTACTGACTAAACGAGAAATACTTGTTTCCTTATTGGTAGAAAGAGTACTACATAGAAGTATGTGACATCAGCCATCAGTTGCACAAAAGAATGGAGGTCTTTTTAGAAAATTAGTATTTGTTTATGTGTACATATGCTGCCTGCCTACCATGGCATGCCTACATGTGGATGTCAGAGGACAACTTTTGGGAGTCGTTTCTCTCCTTCCATGGTGGGTTTCAGGGATTGACTTCCGTGGACCACAGGCATTTTTACCTGTGGCTGTGTTGCTGGCCCTCTTTTGTGTTTGGTTTCATTTCTCTCCACCAGCATAATTGTCTTGAAGTTTGTTCCTTTTATTTGCTGTATAGTGCTGGGATTAAAGGTGTACACACACACACACATACACACACACACACACACACACACACACACACACACACACACACCCGCCCAAGTGATTTTTGCAAGTTGTTTATCCTTTAGCTCTTAGGCCACCTTTTATACACGGTTGTATTCTTTCCAATTTGGGCTTATCAGTAAAGCAATTGTGAACAGCTCTGTGTAATGCTGTGAATAGACATGTGCTTTCTTATTTTTTGAGCAAATACCTCCAAAAATGACCTGGTCATAGGGTAGGTGTATATTTAGTATTTAAGAAACTGCCCAACTGCCTTCTATAGGTGTTGTACCATTTTACATTCTGGAGAGTTTCAGTTGCTCCATATTTAGCATCACTAAGTATAGTAAGTAAGTTACTCTTACTTCATAATGTATGGACTATGTATCTGTATCCTGTGAGTGTTTCGGCCATCCGTCTCAGTGGCAAATGGTATTACACTACTTATATGCAGTGTGAACATTTTTGGTGAAGTGACTGTTTAGAGCACCCCCCCCCCCCCCTTTTTGGTTTTTTGGTTTTACTTTTTAATTAAAAAAAAAAATTTTTTTTTTTTTGAAACAGGGTATCTCTATGTAGCCTTGACTGTCATGGAACTCGCTCTATAGACCAGGCTGGCCTCAAACTCTAGAGATCCCCCTGCCTCTGCCTCTCAAGTGCTGAGATTAAAGGCATGTGCCACTGTCGCATGGCCCTGTAGCTTTATTCTTAACAGTTGTATTCTTGGAGTTTCTTATGTGTTCTGGATTCAAGGGCTTTCAAAGTTCTTCATTACTTGGTTTTTGTCTTTTTTTCCTAAGTTTTTTTGAAAAGAGTTTTATGTTTTTATGAAACCTACTTTATCATCTTTCTCCTTTATAGTTCTTTTTATGTCTTCTTTGAGTTCTAAATCATTTCATTTCTCTTCAAAAGAGTGTATGTCTCAGACTCTCATCTGGTTAAGAAAAGCACAGACTCCAGTTATAAGGCTAGAATTGTTCTGCTTGTATTTATATTAATTATGATACTTTATTAACAGACTGTTCACGACTCTGGTATTTATGTGTTCTTTTTGGTTGGTTTTTAGCTTGCTAAAGGACCCCTAAAATTGCTGTTTATGAAGTTACTGTTTTATGAGTAAAGGAACTGAGGTTCCCACAGATTGAGTGCTATGGTTTACAGTTCATGATCATGTGGAAACCAAGAGCCCCAGTGCTCTCTAATCTCAATTCACTGCTTGTTTCCTTGGGAAGTTCTCTTTATGAGCTGTTGCTGAAATTTCACTGTCCTGCAGCATATGCAAATAAGTTTAGTTCTTGAACTTAGGATTGCAGTGAATATCTTCTTGGGAAGCAGCATTGTTAATAGCTTTCTAAAAGAATCAGAATTTTCCCTTGAAATTTATTAAATGAAGATATTGAATTTAACACTTTTTTTCTTCTTTCCAAAGGTCTGTAAACAGATTTGGCTAGGATTATTTGATGATAGATCTTCAGCAATTCCAGACTTCAGGGATCCACAAAAAGTGAAGGAGTTCCTACAGGAAAAATATGAAAAGAAAAGATGGTGAGTAGATGTTGAAAGTCTCCCAAACCACAGTTGTGGGCCAGATTTGATTGACACGATTAAGGTAGACAGGCAGAACACAAGGAATTGAATGATGGTTGGCAGGTACAGCCTCATTACCTTTTGACTTTTCATTAGACTTGGTTTCCAGAAACCTTGGCTTTGTACTTTATCCTTGTGCATCTATGTCTAGCAATAAACAGCCTTTCATCACCATGTCAAGACTCCTGCCAAGGAAAGCCAGTGATCTCTCCTAATTTCCAGCTCATTTCCTTAGATGTTTTAGTCCTATATTTCAGCTCATTTCCTTAGATGTTTTAGTTCTATAATGCTGCTTTCCTTACAATTTTTATTCCTTTAGTAAGTATTTATTGAGTAGTATCTTCCGGGGCACTGTGTTAAAGCTCTTGTGGAGTAGTAATCTGTCCACTTAACTGTGTCTTGCTGGAAATCTTTGCTCTAAATATCTTTTTTCCCCACTCTCTCTATATTATACTAAAGCCAGTATGTCCGTTCAACAGAACATGGCTTCTAACTGTAGAGCTAGCATTCAGTATTTGGGGCTCCTCAGCTTTAGTTTTATGAAATAACTAAGTACAGTACTGACTAATTAACTGTGATCTCTGTTTATAGCAGTTAGTATTGAACGGTACATATTCCTTCTTGGGGGATTAAGAAGGTGAGAGAGTTGAGGATAGAGGGAATGGATAATTGGGAAGCAAATGGCCTCTTGTTTGCCTGAGGAACAGTATTCTGACCTAAGGAGTGATATAGTCAAAGGTAGTATTGGTTGGAGGGAGTTTACTGTGGGTTATAGGGAAGATACCCTTGAACAGTAAGCCCATTCGCTCCAAGTTACACATTCTGTACAATCTGTATTGTTAACATTGCTTAAATAGGCCATTTCTTATAAGTTTAGATTAACTAGGACTCTCTTCATATGCACTAGGTATGAATAGGTGAAAATATACCAGTAGGATTTTAGTTCAAGAAAGAAGAAAATATTAGAAGGTCCCCAGGGTGATAATTAAATATGGTACAAAGTGATTTTTTTTTTTTTAATTTTTCAAGACAGGGTTTCTCTGTGTAACAGCCCTGGCTGTCCTGGAACTCGCTTTATAGATCAGGCTGGCCTTGAACTCACAGAGGTCCAACTGCCCTTGCCTCCCAAGTGCTGGGATCAAAGGCGTGTGCCACCACATACTATGCCTGGCTAAAAAATGTGTTTATTTATTTAATTTTTATTTATCTATTCTCCCGCCTGTCCCTCTTCCCCCCCCCCCCTTTTTTTTTTTAAAGACAGGGTTTCTCCATGTATCCCTGGCTGTCCTGGAATTAGCTCTGTAGACTAGGCTGGCCGTGAACTCACAGAGATTAAATGGTTTGTTTTTTTTAAACCATCGTCCTCTTATCATTCTTGTTCTTAAGTTTCTAGGTCTCCCAGCCTATAGATAAACTGTTTTCCTTACACAGTTCCCCAGCATAGCTGTCTCATAAAGTCAGCTTGCTGTTAGAAGTTAGCGGCTGGGGTTTAGTGAGGTTGGTTCTAGCTGCAAAGAGAAGCAGGAACGTGAGGAGGAAGGGACGTGAGTGATACTGGTGCAGTCAAAGTCCTCAGTTCCTCTCCCGCATTTGTGATAGGAGGTTTCTCCTTCAAACCACAGTCTAAAAACCCGAAAATCTCAAGTAATAGTTTGTGTTAATTATTTCCTCTTTCCTAAGAAACACAGTAGTCATAAATAAGACTATTACATATGCAAGCTTTCTAAAAGTGGATTGGGCTGGGTGGGGGGCGCACACGCCTTTAATCCCAGCACTCAGGAGGCAGAGTCAGGTGGGTCTCTGAGTTTGAGGCCAGCCTGGTTTACAGAATGAGTTCAAGACAGCCAGGGCTGATAAACAAAAGAAAAAAAAGAAAAGTGATGGATGGAGCTGTGTTGGCCATCACTCTCAAGAGCCAGAATTTGCATATCTACCTGCCTCATGCCACCTCTAACGTGATTAGAGATCAGTGAAATGGTTTTGCACATGGTCTGAGCAGCAGCCCCTGAAAACAGCCTAAGAATGTTTGTTGTAGAAAGCAGTGCAGCAGGGGTGATGTTGTATGAAGTTTTGAGATGATTATTTTCACTTAGATACACATTCTTTCTTTAAGTGGGGCAAATCATTTTAGCCATAAATTATTATTTGTCTTATCTTGTGATCAGAGTTGGCCATACCCAAGAATTCATGCTGTCAGTGCAATGCCAGGTTACTGGAGAGCATGAGAGCTTGTTTCATTCTCAGATCTCATCATGTCCTGTATTTACCTGGTAGGGTTAGTTTAATTGTTTGCGACTGTTACATGGTTGTATAATAGCGAATACACTGGCGCTAATTCTGACCACACTACAAACGTGAATTTGTTTAAACCCCACAGCAACTTTATAGGTGAAAAAATGGAGTTGAAGTTCATTTGCCCAAAGTTTTATGGCTATTGAGTGGTGGAACTGGGGTTTGACCTCTGTCTCTTGGATAAATGTTTTTAGCTACCTTAGAGTTTTATTTCCTTGTATCTACTTGATATGATAAATGGAGAGGAACGTAGGAATACACCTAAAATTATAGAGACCAAAAGTTGCCATGAATTCCTTTCCCTAGAGATGAGCATTGCAGGCATTATATTCCTGCATTCTTTTTTTCCGTCCTTCATTTCCTTCCCCAGGTCCTATTTATGTGACATGGATCAGACCTGCAAGACTTGTGAGTCATGTGGGCATCTATACCTGCCAAAGAAGGGGAGTAGCTATGCAGAATTATATACATTTTAGCATAATGTATATAAATATTTTTCTATTTACAGATATTTGTTAGCTTTGTTTCCCAGTTTTTTTTAAATTAAGATTGCAAGAGTAATATAATGTGTATATATAGTTATCTAATTACTTGCTGAGGATAGATTTTTAGGAGTAATAATATGAAGTATAGAACATACCTGTATATGTATTTTCATTAAATAGCAACTAAAAATTCATATTTCATATAGATCAGAGGTGAATAATGCATTAATGTACATTTTTACTTGGTTTCAGTTTTCATATTTTTTATGACTTGCTTCTTCTGTCCATTTTAAAGTGAACTTTTTATTTTTAATGATTTATGCATTTGGGGCCATTAATTATAAGTGTTTCCTCCCAATTTCATTTATCTCCAGGTATTTGTAATCTTAAGAATTTCTCACTTTAAAATTTACAATGTTAGCTGTTCATTGTGATGATTAACTATAGATCTTCTATCTTCAAAACAACAGTTGCTATAGTGTATTGTCTATAAAAATTGTCTAAAAAAAGCCATGAGTAAATAGTTGAAATAAACTTTGTGACTGATACTTATTTTTCTTGGAGTAGTTTCAGGTAATAAATAGTCTTAAGCTGTCAATTCTAAGTGATACCTTTTAAAGTAAGATTAATATTGGAAGAGTGTTGCATAAATTTAAATTTAATATCTTAAATGTGGATTCTTCTGACTTTTCTTAGCAGTCCTGATTTTCACATTACAGGTATGTTCCACCAGAGCAAGCCAAAGTGGTGGCATCGGTTCACGCATCCATTTCCGGGTCTTCTGCCAGCAGCACAAGCAGCACCCCTGAGGTCAAGCCCCTGAAATCTCTGCTGGGAGACGCTGCACCAGCACTGCACTTAAATAAGGGCACACCTAGTCAGGTGAGGGTTGGTAACTCTTAAAGATGTACGGAAGGTGGAGTGCTGAGGACCTTTAACAGTCTGTCTGTGCCATTTGTAAGCTGCATAAGATTGTTTGATAACGTGGTGGGAATCTGTGGGTTTGTTGGTTTTGCCATCACTTTGTAAAGATGTTCAGTTTGTCTATCTTGAGTGTCTGTGTCTGGTGACCAGCAGAGTCAGAGAACAATAGCCTCTGTGGTGCTGTAGCAGAAAATAGTAGGATTTCTACATACCTGATTATGTAGCATGCTTATTATCATTGACATGCACATGGCTTTGCAGTGTACCTTACTCCTCAAACTGAACAGACTGAAACCATTTACATGTTGATACCTAAATACTTATTTTGTTGTAGATGATGTTATGACTGTTACTGTGCAACATTGTTACACTATACTATATGTGAATGGCTTTGAAGCAGAGTACTGCAGATTAAATCCTGCCCTTTGACAGTGTGTTCTAGGTTTCTGAATTAATCCTGTTTTCACAAGTTAAAGTGGAAACAATAAAGAACGGAGTGAAGTCAGAATTTTACTGAATCTCTTCCTGTGTAGAAATGCCTTTTTAGTATCATGAATTGGAGATAGATAGCTGTATGTAAAGCTTCAGCAGATCTGACTGAAAAGTCTTTTATAGTTAATGCATAAGTGTGTATTTTAGAAACACCATGAGTAAGTAATGTGCTTGTAGTCCCCAGTTGTAGGTCGCTCTCAAGGGCAGCAGCAGGAGAAGAAGCAGTTTGACCTTTTGAGTGATCTTGGCTCAGACATCTTTGCTGCTCCGGCTCCTCAGTCAACCGCTACAGCCAATTTTGCTAACTTTGCACATTTTAACAGTCATGCAGGTATGTCTTTTCCTGATAGCTTTTGCCAGGATATGTGTAAATCACCCAGAAACATATTGATTGTTTATTATAAAGTATCAGTAAGCATAGTCCACTGAGGAATTTTGGTCACCCATTAACATTGTACCATATAGACATAAAACCATGGTACTTTAGGGGAACTTTTTAGACAGGGTCATATGTAGCCCAAGCTGGCCTTGAACTTGCTCTGTGCTAAGGATGGCTGTGAGCTCCTTATCATCCCACTCCACCTCCTGAGTGCTGAAATTAAGAGCATACATTCAACCACATTCGACCATGGCATTTTTTTGTTTGTTTGTTTGTTTTTTTCTTTTTTGAGACAGGGTTTCTCTGTGTAGCCTTAGCTGTCCAGGAACTCATTCTGTGGACCAGGCTGGCCTAAGAAAGAACTTTAATCCCAGGTGCTGGGATTAAAGGTGTGGGCCACCACCGCCTGGTCATCCATGAAAAAGTACCAAAGTATTACAAAAGAGATGATACGTATTTACATTTCTTTAGTGTGAGTGTGTGTGTGTGTGTGTGTGTGTGTGTGTGTGTGTGTATGAGAGAGAGACAGAGAGAATGTGTGTGTACACACTGCATGGTGAGTGTGTGGAGGTCAGAGGACAACTCTAGGAGTTGGTGCTCTCTCCTTTTTCATCGTGTGGATCCTGGGGATTCAGCTCAGGTCTGCAGGCTGGGTGGCAGGTGCCTTCCTACGGAGCCATGCCAACAGCAGCATGGCTTGAGAGAAGATCTTAATGTGCATGTTGATATTACCTTTGTTTTTATGGAAAATTACAAATGACCACATGTAAATGTGTAATGTAACTTAGGTATTAACCTCATGTCACTAGTACTGTTTAATTGATTTTGAAGCAAATTTTAGACATAAATATTTTGTGTCTGTGCCCCTGCCCCCAATGTGTGTTTTATCTGTTCACGCATATCTACATGTACCCTCTGGGTCAGTATTAGTTGTCTTCTTCAGTCTCTCTCCACTTATTTTTAACACAGGCTCCTTCACTGAACTTGAAGTTAACCTCTTGGCTAGACTAGCTGGCCAGCGAGCTCTAGGAACCTGACCCCCCCTAGGAATCTTACTACTCCCAAGTACTGAGGTTACAGACACATTACTGAACCCAGCTGTTTATATTTGCAGAGGGGATCTGAATTCAGGTTCTCATGTTTTCGTAGTAGCTGCTTTGCTGAATGAGAGCCATTGTCCAGACCATAGAATTTTCATTGTTAAATATCACAGTAAGTAGTAGAATCATCTAAATAATGGTAAAAGTTCATTAGTCAGTATTCAGATTTTCATTCTAGTTCAAATTTGTGTTTGTATATATAGTATGTATTATATATATGTATAAACACATGTACTTACTCTCACACACAATGTGTATGTGGTTTGTTGGAATCAGGTTGGTTGTTTTTTAATGTATCCTTTGTAATTGAAATCTATTTTGGTTAGATTTCTATAGGTTGTTCCTTCATCCCTTTATCTTTGTGATTTGTTAGAGAAAGTAGGTTATCTGCCTTATGGATTCTGTGGTAGTTTGAACTTACTAATTGCCCTCCTGTGGTACCTTTGAAAGTTCTTTCTGTATTGCTTGTAAGTTAGTGGTTGGATCTGGAGACTATATCAGTTGAAGATGTGTCTGTTTCTTATCAGGGTTGGAGACTGCTAGGTAAATTAGAGGTTTTTATGTGTATGTTGGGAGTTTGGCTAGGGTATTACCTAGGGCTTAAGAGACACATAAGTTTAAAACTTGAAGAATTTTTTTTTTTTTTAAAGATTTATTTATTTATTATGCATACAGTGTTCTGCTTGCATGTACGTCTGCAGGCCAGAAGAGGGCACCAGATCTCATTACAGATGGTTGTGAGCCACCATGTGGTTGCTGGGAATTGAACTCAGGACCTCCGGAAGAGCAGTCAGTGCTCTTAACCTCTGAGCCATCTCTCCAGCCCAACTTGAAGAATTTGATGTGTATTTGTGTCTTATTTGCCTGTGTGTGTGTGTGTGTGTGTGTGTGTGTGTGTGTGTGTGTGTGTGT
>CABHPH010114317.1:20296-32419 GCA_902168325.1 Peromyscus nudipes | reverse complement strand
TCCTTTGGGCAAACCACATACCAGAATCCTCAGCTAGAGTCATTCCTGAGAACAGTGCTGACCCATAGAACTTTCTGCCGTGATGAAGATATTTTGTGTCTGTCTAACACGGGAGCCACCAACCACACATGGCTAGACTAAAGCAAGAGCTGGTGTGACAGAAGATCTGAATATCTGATTGTGTTTATATCACTTAGCTGACAGGGCAGCCTAGGATGTAAATGGGAACCTTGGAGCCCAGACTCACCCTGCGGACCTTTGTGATCCTCCCGAGTGTCACCTGGCTTATGAATGGCAGACATAGAATACAAACTGAAGCCTTGACAGTCACTCCCCTTTTTCCCCTGTGTCCCAGTATATGAATGGGGGTACCCTGGAACAGCTGCTCAGCTCCCCGGAACCTCTGTCCTGGCCAGTCAGGCTCCATCTAGCACTGGACATTGCCCAAGGCCTACGGTACCTACATGCCAAAGGTGTGTTTCACCGAGACCTCACATCCAAGGTAGGCTGGCCGAGGTGGGTGGGGAAATGAGAAAGGGTCTGTGGCTGTTAAGTTGTGATTGGCCTGTGGATGTTGACATGTGGGTAGTAAATGCATTAGGATGTTGGGGTGACAAGGTGTTGGAAATTACTAAAGAACAGGGCTTGGAGTGCTCTGAGGAACTAAGTGTCTCACTGAGTTTCGAATGATATTGCAATAATGGGGTGCATTGGAGAACTGGGAGGGAAGGTCGGGGTGATGCTGTAGTAACCCAGGGCTTTGAGTATATACTGGAAGACCAGAGAGCAGGTGATGGGTGTGTGAGGATGCCTATATGTGTGTGTCAGAACTGTCTGGTCCGAAGGGAAGACCGAGGCTTCACAGCTGTCGTGGGTGATTTCGGACTGGCTGAAAAGATTCCTGTGTATAGGTGAGGTGAATGCCCTTCATACCCCAAGTTTCCCAAGGATCCCCTATACGTGTGTGAAGCTCCCAGTGACATTTTCTGTGGGTGGGGAGAAGGCTCGCCCCATCCCCTTTTGCTTGGGGGAGATGTCTGAGTAGAGGGTTCTGACCACCTTCTCCTGCAGGGAAGGGGCGAGGAAGGAGCCCTTGGCTGTGGTGGGCTCCCCATACTGGATGGCTCCAGAGGTCTTGCGGGGAGAGCTGTATGATGAGAAGGTAAGAGCCTCAAGTCCCCCCAGAGACCCTGAGATAGAGCCCCATCCAACAACCACCCTACCAAATATTCAGGAACCCTCCCTCCCCGCCTTCTCCCATACCCTCACTGTCACCTTCCAACACGTGATAACTGCCACCTCCTCCCCCTTGGCATGGTCCGTCTCCTACCTCCAGGCCGACGTCTTCGCCTTTGGGATCGTTCTCTGTGAACTCATTGCCCGAGTACCTGCGGACCCTGACTACCTACCCCGTACTGAGGTGAAGTAACCTCCACAATAGGTGCCTCATAACCAAGGAGGGCTCCCTGGAGGTGGAGACCCTCACAGTGGGCACAAGCAGAACCCAGGGAAGGCTAACTTGGCAGCCCTTCCTCTGTCCCCACAGGACTTTGGTCTGGATGTGCCTGCTTTTCGAACACTGGTGGGAAATGACTGCCCACTACCTTTCCTGCTTCTGGCCATCCACTGCTGCAGCGTAAGCATCACTCCTCCCTGACCCCATCCACGAGTTGTCTTCTGAGTCCCCGGGATAATGGGAGGAAAACTTACCTTCCTCCTGAGCCCCGAGTCAGCTGCCCTGTCTGTACCCATCAGATGGAACCCAGCACCCGTGCCCCTTTTTCTGAGATCACCCAGCACCTGGAGCAGATCCTGGAGCAGCTGCCTGAGCCTGCTCCCCTCTCCAAGACGCCCCTCACTAAGGCTCCCTTAACATACAATCAGGGTAAGTGGGCATGACCTTGACCCAACAGAAGTCCTTCTGCCTCTCTTGCGAGTCAGTTATCTGGAGGAGGCTGAGTGGACCTCCTAGTTGGAAGGGTTGGGAGTCAGGTGGAGTTGGGTGTGATGGAGAGGCGTCTTGGAGAGACCAAGAATGCAGAGGTAGGAAAGGAAAGGTAGAAAGGTAGCTGGAGGAGGGGCTGGTGATAGGGCTTATAAGGTCAAAGGTGCTTACGTAGGGACCCAAGTCCTGAAAGTTTCTTCTGATCTCCACCTACAGCTCCAGCGTCCTATTGTTCACACAGGTGTACACACAGACACATGATTACCTTTTGTTTTCCCCTAAGGAAAAAAGGTGGCTGGAGTAACAGCCCTCCCTTCTACAGCACCTAGAACCCCCTCTCCTAAGCTCTTGCCTCACCTCTTTCCTGGGGAATAAGGGCCTCACTCTGAGCCTCTCTTTGTACAGGGTCTGTCCCAAGAGGAGGTCCCTCCGCCACGCTTCCCAGGCCAGACCCCCGGCTCTCCCGCAGCCGCTCTGACCTCTTCCTGCCACCCTCACCAGAGTCACCCCCCAGTTGGGGGGATACCCTGACACGAGTCAACCCCTTCTCGCTGCGGGAAGACCTCAGGGGTGGCAAGATCAAACTCCTGGACACACCCTGCAAGCCGGCCACCCCGCTGCCCCTGGTACCGCCATCACCACTGACCTCTACCCAGCTGCCCTTGGTGACCACTCCAGAGACCCTGGTCCAGCCTGAGACACCTGCCCGCCGCTGTCGCTCTCTACCTTCATCCCCTGAGCTCCCCCGACGGATGGAGACTGCACTGCCAGGTCCTGGCCCTTCCCCCATGGGCCCCTCAGCTGAAGAGAAGATGGAGTGTGAGGGCAGCAGCCCTGAGCCAGAGCCCCCGGGGCCAGCTCCCCAGCTGCCTCTGGCTGTGGCCACTGACAACTTCATCAGTACTTGCTCCTCGGCCTCTCAACCCTGGTCTCCTAGATCAGGACCTCCCCTCAATAATAACCCCCCTGCCGTGGTGGTCAATTCCCCACAAGGATGGGCTGGGGAGCCCTGGAACCGAGCACAGCATAGCCTTCCCCGGGCAGCAGCCCTGGAGCGGACAGAACCCTCGCCACCCCCATCAGCTCCCCGGGAGCCTGAGGAGGGCCTGCCCTGCCCTGGCTGCTGCCTCGGCCCCTTCAGCTTTGGCTTCCTATCCATGTGCCCCCGCCCCACCCCAGCTGTTGCCCGCTACCGCAACCTGAACTGTGAGGCGGGCAGTCTTCTCTGCCACCGAGGGCACCATGCCAAGCCACCCACACCCAGCCTGCAGCTGCCTGGGGCACGCTCTTAGCAGCAAGGCCTACGATCTCAGGCTTCCAGCCTCGGCCTTCAGGATAGCCTGTAAGGACAGAGCATACTTGCTGGACAATGCCAGCCCCAGATGGGCTGACTAGCTCTTCTCCCCGTCTAGGGGAGCCTCAGCATGGTCTCAATGGACAGAGCACTTCCTATCCGACCCCTTGGGTTTGCTTTCCCACGGGGATCACTGAACTAGACACAGCATTGCTGACACACAAGACTAACACGTGCAAATTATTTAAAAATATTTCAATAAAACTGCCTGGCTGGCTCCGGGCCATCCATCCACTCAGCCGATGCGCCCTCCTCCCCTGACCCATCTCCAGTCCGGGAAGTTCTTAAGGAAGGCCAAAGTCCTCACTCTCTTCCCAGGAATAGTCCAGTTTCTGGGGCGGCTTTTAAGCAGGCAGCAGGTTGCCAGGCCAGGATCAGGCCTTAGCTGAGCGTGCCCAAGAGTGAGGGAATGCTGGAGGAATCGCAGTGCTAAGTATTGGCAGGCCACAGGTTAAGGATGTCGGTCACAAGCTCTTGTTCGTGTGTCTGGAAAAATAAAGCATCAGTGAGCTCCAGCTGACTGTCACTAACCCCCATCCAGTTCACCCTGTCTTCTTCCAGCTCCCCTGTTCCAGGCCATTTCTGTCCCCATTCCCTGCCTAGCCTGGCCCTACATAAGCAGACTGAGCCCCTGGAGGTTGTGGATGTCACAAATTTTCCCTCTGTCCTCTGGACCTCTGTCCTCATGCACACAGCCCTGCCCTATCTCTGTACCACCTACCTCCATACTTACCCATTTCAGTGCAGATCTCAGGAAACCCGGAAGCTTCCAGCTCGCAAATGCAGGGATTAAGCTCTGTACACTTTAGTTGATTTATATCCCATGTTTTATACCATTTTTTTAGCTTCCAGCAATATGAGCTATGAGAATAAGATGTAAGGGAGGTGAGTAGAATTGGGATACACTCTGGACCCTTCCCTTCCCCTTGCTGTTTGTAAAACCTAGTCTAAGACTCCTAAGGCCACATGGTTCAGGATCAGATTTCTGAACTTCAGCTCAAACTGGTCTTAAGACCATGGAGGAAAGCTCCCCAAAGTCATAAAAGATGAAAACGCCACCTAAGGAGCTGGGTGTGCTGGTGCACGCCTTTAATCCCAGCAGGCAGGCCACTATATAGTGAAACCATCTCAAAACCATGGAACATGAAGTAGCCACACTACTTCAGGGTTCCTGACTAAACCACAGCTCCTCTGCTCTGCCTGCTCTCTGCGCACGGCTCTAGCAGCCCAGTTGGCATGGACTAGGCAAGCACAGCCACAGTTTGAGCAGCTTGTCAAGGCTTAGGGAGTTCAATGCCAGCCTTCTCTCTGGCTGCAAAGCCCTAGCTAAATTCTCAGCTCCCCCTGATAGATGAAACAGGCGTCAACCTAATGATTGCTTTTTTATTTTGTTTTTTTGAGATGGGGAGTCTTGCTGTGTAGCCCAGGCTAGCCTTAACTCCCAATCCTACCTCAGCCTCCTGAGTGCTAGGATTATAGGAATATGCCATTGTAATTTTTACTTTAAGTGCATGCTAGAGACCTCCAGGTACTATGGACGGGACGTGGAGTAAGAACACAGGTCAGTGAGATGGCTTGGCAGGTCACGGCCCTAAGCCTAGTGGCCCGAGTGTGGTCCACATGGCAGGAGGGAACTGACTCCCACAAGCTGTCCTCTGACTGCCACATGGCACCCCTCCCTCAACACGCGATTTTTTTTTTAATTAAGAATATCTTAAACAGTCTCTAAACAGAAGAAACAGGAAGTCACAATGCTGATTTGTGGAAGAGTTTTGGGAGCAGGGCTTAGGGGAGAAATATGCTTTTGTGAGAGACTGAGTGACATACCCATAATTCTTCCCAAATTGTAGTAATTGTCCTTCAGGATGTCTTGCTTGATGGATCCAATATGACTTTGAATCATTTAGCAACTCCTTTAAGATGCTGGGCAGAGTAACCTGGAGGGATTCAGAGAAGCATGTGAAAAGCAATGAGAATACGAATAAAACGGGCACACCCTAGGAGGCCAGGGAGTTTTGAGTCACCAGAGACCATGCCCATTTAGTACATGAACTAATTGCTCCTGCATCCCTCCAGTGCCTCCAGGTACAGGCCCACCCTCCATTTCACCCCCAAGCTGAGTAAGAATTTGGAGTGGAGTCAGTGTGAACTTCTGGTCTCAGGGTCCGGCACCACTCTGCCTGAGAGACACAAGAGCCAGTGAACAATTACACAGTCAAGGGGCGGGCCAGCAAGCCAAGACACACGCTAAAGTGGAGCTGGCTCAGACGTGTCCGCTCTCACCAATGCTAAGCATTAGAGCGTCTTCAAGCAGCAAGACTGAAGATGCCGAAGCCAGTGCCACATCTACTGGCAAACAGTGTGACTGTCCATATCCGTCACGGGGAAGCAATGCAAACCACGGAATGTGGCAGACGCGCACTGCCACTCCTGACTCAATGACATACCTCCTTCACCAATGGAACCCATTTCAGAATATGGATAAGGGCATGCTCACTTCATAATAATACTTCTCAGGTTCTCCAACTACAGCCAGTTTGGAGGACAGAGATGTGCAGTATTTTTGGCTCTCCTCGAAACTTCTGGGAGTGTATGAGATGTAAAAGCATCTTTTCTGTTCCTGTAGCCATCCCACTGGACAGCAGGAGTCTACAAAGCAGAAAGAATATGATAGCCACAACACTTGGAATAAAGTGACCGGCTAACACTAGTCCCTCAGGCCCACCCTCGACATCCTCATCAACTTTAGTCCTTGATCTTTGCAATCTTTTTTCCTCTTCTGGAAACATTTTACTTCTAACAATATGGGAAGATTGTTTTAGTGGAGTTAGTGTTGCTGTCCCTGGTTTCTGAAAGATTAAAATCTGCCCTAACACTGGCCAACCTTGCCCGGGCTCCCACATTGGTCAATGGGCTTCTCATTCATTCATTCATTCATTCATTCATTCCGTTTACTCACTAACACATCTCTACTGCACATTTAAAATTTTGCCTCATTCCTCCAGCCCCTGGTCACATCTCTCTCCACAACTCCATAAGCAGACAGACTTGGTTCCTGTTTTTATGAAATTATGAACACTCTCCATTTCCATATTTTCACTTAAAGATACATGTCTCTGTTGTTTTCCAGGCTACCTTTAAGAAATGAACATCCTCTTTAACACCCCACACCCCACTGTGTTCTTAATCCCAGTCACAGCTTTTCTCTTTCCATTTCCATTTGATCCATCAGTCCTAGCTAGTCACTCAGAAAGCATTCCCTGTGCTCTCTCTCTCTCTCTCTCTCTCTCTCTCTCTCTCTCTCTCTCTCTCCTATCTTATGTCCCCATCAAGCTTCCCCCATTGATCTGTCCTGTGGCAACTTAAAGGAATTTTTTTTAAATTAGTGTGACTTGAAGAGAGTGAGAGAATAAGAAACCTACTGAAAGGTAGACAGGGGCCTTGAAAGTCATGTTAAGGAGAGGGGGGATGGAGGGAGAGAGGGAGGAAGGGAGGGAGAGGGAGAGGGAGAGGGAGAGTGTGTGTTGAGACAGGATCTCATCATGTAGCCTAGGCTGGGCTCAAATCCCCCTCCTCCTGCCTTAACTTCCTAAATGTTGAAGTTATAAGTGTGTGCCACCATGTCTGACTCAGGATTTTTTTTAATTATACAAGTGGAAGAGAAAAATAATGTTGGATTTTGCATAGAGGAGTTTTGTTCTCTATCCACACCCCATATCTGGGCACATACTGCAGTGTATTATACCCCATTACTGCTTAGATAACTAATTAGAATGGCATGGCCTAGACTGGGACAGCATGATCAGATTTGTGTTTTTTAAAGGATTTCCCCATAATTAGGGTTGGGTCAGTGGTTAAAGCACTTGTCACTAAGGATCCCCAGATCCTGAGTAGGGCGACTTGAATGAGAATGGCCCTCATAGGCTCATATATTTGAATGCTTGGCCTCCAGTTGGTGGAACTGTTTGGGAAGGACTAAGAGGTGTGGCCTTGTGGAAGGAGGTGTGTCAGTGGAGGCAGGCTTTGATAGGCTTCAAAAGACTCCTACTGCTCCCATGTGCTCTGTCTCCCACTTGAGAATCAAGATGTGAGCTCTCAGCTGTTCCTGCCACCATGCCTTTGCTCTGTCATCATGGACTCTGACCCTCTGAAACCGCAAACCCAATTACCACAGCAATAGAAAAGTAACTAAGATACCAAGTGACTACCAAGTGAATGGCAGCCATCCTGTCACACCTTGGAAGGCAGGTCAGAGAAGCCCCACAGAAAGCTGGCTATAGCCATATTGATGAGCTCTGGGTTTGATTGAGAGACCCTGATTCAATGAATAAAGTAAAGGAGCAATCAAGGATGAGTCTCTGCCTCAACCTGTGCACACATATGTACATATGCATATAACACACACACACACACACACACACACACACACACATACACACAAACTGACAAAAGGAAGAATATAAAAAAGGAGGAATTCTTCTGGTACCATTATGAATAATGGACTCCATTTGGGTGGGGTGAGAGTAGTTAAGAAAAACACCCTGCTGTGGAATGTCTTTCTGTACGCTGTGAATGTGTGTTGCTCCCATTGGTTAATAAAGAGGCTGCCATGGCCTATGACAAGGCAGAACAGAGCCCGGTGGGGAATCCAAGCAGAGAGACTAGGAGAAGAAGGCGGAGTCAGAGGAGACGCTGAGGGCTGCTAGAGGAGCAAGATGTGTTAGAACACAGGTAATGCCACGAAGCCACATGACAAAACATAGGTTAGTAGAAATGGGTTGAATTAAGTTGTAAGAGCTAGTTAATGATAAGCTTGAGCCATTGGCCAAACAGTTTGCAATTAATATAAGCCTCTGTGTGTTTACTTGGGACTGAATGGCTGCGGGACCAGGCGGGACACAGGAAAACTTCCACCAACAACACCCAGCTGTGGCAATTGTCCTAAAAAGACTGGGATCTGCAGAACACACATGCCCTGATAGACTTGGTGGGGTCGTTCTGATGCGCCAACAGTGGTGGCACCTGCTGACCATGACGGAAAAGGCGGTGGGGAAGGAGCTACTCCGGAAAGCAAGCTGCCTGTGCAGACCAGAGTCTCAGCAGCACCAAGCTGATCAACTGTAGTTTGTCACACCTGATGTAGGCCTAGACTAAGCTGTCAGTTTGGGGTCATCCAGGGTTGTGTTTTTAATCAGTCTAGTGCACCAGGACCAGGGAATAAAAGAGTGGGTGACTGGGTGATAGACCCTGGAACCCAAGGTGAGTAGAGAGAAGCGAGGATAAGAGACAGCTGTTGGGAAGAAAGAAAGCTGGGACTCGGCGGGCTGGATGCCTCGGGAAGGCGGGAGATGTGTAGAGAACCCTGTGGACTAGGTAGCTACAGTCAGAGTAGATGTCTACAGCCAAGCTGTGAACAGAAGAACACCATGGGATGGCAAGGTCTAAAGTGTAGATATGGTGGCGGCACTGGTGAGGGACTGAGAGTCATGGAAAACAAGAAGGTTAAGGAGAGGGGCTGCAAGATGGCTCGGTAGTTAATGTGGTTGCCACAAAAGATGAGGACTTTAGTTCAGATACCCAGCACCCCTAGAAAAAGTGGAACTGAGCATGGGCATGCTCTAGGTTGAGTGAAGAGATTCTATCTCAAAAACTATTCTCCAATGGCACACACACACACACACACACACACACACACACACACACACGGAAGAGACAGAGAGAGCACATACTCACGAATGCATGCACACACGCTCGCACACACAGAGAACAGGAGCATAGGGAAATGAGAGCTAAGGGTGTGAGTGCCTGTAATCTTGCTATCTTAAACTTGGTGGAAGCAGCTAGATGCCTCTAGGCCAGAAAGAATTGAACAATGTGATTCGGCTTGCTAGAGATTACTCCCTTCCCCCCGACATGATCTGCTGTGGAGCTGGTGCATCCCCCTAAACCCAGTGTGCTGCAGCTTGGTCCTTTTCAATAGCTGAGTCACATAGCCCAGGTCAGCCACTGCTCTGGCTCACTGCCCCTTTCCTGAACTCACTGGCCGCTGAGCGCTAGGCAGACCCAGCCACTAGAGACTCCTGGATTCAGTCCATCCCTCACAGACTGTCTGCCCCACCTCCCTGATCCCAGAGCAGATACCTGAGGAACAGGAGAAGAAGCGCTTCAGTGTGTCCCGCATGTTGATCAGCTTCTGGTTCAAGTCCCTCCTCTGCTGCTCCTCCCTTTCCAAGCTCTCCTTGGTCCTCTGTCCCTCAGATTGGCAGGCCTCTAGTTGCTGCTCAGTGGCCTCATGGATCTTCTGCTTCTCCTGTAAAGCGCCCTGACTCAGGGTCAGCTCTGTCCGAGACTCCTGCAGATCTACCTCCTTCTGCCTCAGCTGAGCTGTCTTCTGCCTCAGCTGCTGCTGCAAGCTGCTGTTGGTGGTTTCGAAAAACCTGGTTGCCTCCTGGAACTGCTTAGACACCTGCAGATCTGTTTGGCCATGGAAGAGACTGCTTGGGTTTAGCAAAACACACTTGTATCCCTGCCTCGGGAAGACTGAGATAGGAAGATAGAAAGTTCAAGGCCAGCCTGGGCTGTATATGGAGAACCTTGGGGGGGGGCACATGACACTTAAGGGCACTTCCTCTAGCTGGTGCTCTAAGACTGCAGCATCAACGTTTTCTGTTTCTTGTAACTTCTTGTATAATGTGCTGAACTGAAGATCTGGCTGCCCAGAGTTTAAGGAACTCCCAAATTGGGTAAGGATAATCTAGGGAGGCAGGACACTCTGGGACAGACCTGGCTGGAAACCAGACCCAACAGCCAAGGATGCTGGGACAGTGTCTTTGAGCCTTCTGATGAAAGACCAATTGGGAGAAAGAAGGGGAGATGTTTAGAATGAGTGGAGAATGGGGGTACCCATACTCACAGCGAACTCCCAGGCAGATGGCAGCCACCCCTAACATCAGACAGGCCAGGAGAAGGCCCAGCAAGAAGTATTGCAAGCCGACTGTGGGACCTTAAGGGACAATGAGAGGCAGTCAGTTCCGGGGAAGACCGCATGTGGAGACCGGGGAGAAAGGAAAACATTCCTAAGCGGGCTTTGTCAGTCAGGAGTGAGGGCTGGGGATTGTGACTGGTGAAAAGGACAGAGGGGACATTACCCAGAAGGAACTAAATTTCATACAGGGAAAGGGAACTGGAGGCATGTGACTAGGGACCATCTGAACAGGGGAGTTGTGATCTGGATTGATTCTAGGTGTAGGGAGTGGAGCAGCTGGGCTGTGTCCCAAAGGCTCACCCCCAGAAAGAGCAACACGGGGCAGAACCCAGCCCCACCCCTCCGGGATGCGCACCCTCTGGCAGCCCTGCCCTGCGGGTGGGCTGCTGGTGAGTGGCGCGCTGGGGCTGCGGGGGTGGGAGTGGGGGTGGGGGGGATACGCACAATGGGGAATCTGCCCTACTGTGGGCGGCTTCACGGAGCTCCAGGACGCAGTTGGCTGCTCTGACCTGACGCCTGCCGAAGGGGAGCGCCCGAGGTAAGGGTGGAAAGTCCCGGTAACCTCCCTTCTCCCCAGCCCCACATCAAGCCAAGACCTTAGTCTGTCCGGGGCTAAGTGCTGTGGGACAGTCACTCTCGGGGAACTTCCTCTGCTGCCTGGGACTCATGTCCCTGTCGCCTTCGGAGTTTAGGGGATGGACCCTGCTTACCTCCTGCTTGCCCCCAGAACTGCCTCGCAGGGAGGTCTTCACTCAGAAGCCTTCCTTGGGTTGCTTCTCCACACTCCCGTCATCCCTCATCTCTCTCCTGGGTCTCCATTTGTCTCATTATTTCCTCAGGGTCTCGTTGTCTGTGACTCCTCATCCTTCAACACCTCTTCCCACTCTCGTTCCCCACCCATCTCGCACCCGGCTGCCCTGATCCTGCCCCCAGCTAACCGTGAGGACCGTCATCCTTCTGGGACCGTTCATCTTCCCCCTGGTTCTCAGCTAGCTTGTTCTCAAGAAAGGCCCTGCTACTTTCTCCAAGACTGATCAGCATTCCCCAGATACTCCCCAGACACATCCCTGGACCTCCACACCTGCTTTGTCCACTAGCGCAGGGGAAGCCAAGCCTGATGGCCCTCCTGGGACTGGAGACACTTGCACGTTCTCGTAGGTGAGTTCTCCATCCTCGTAGGCCTCACAGTCTGGAAGAGGAAAGGTCCGAAGTAGGAGTCGGGAATGAGGTCTGTGGAGTGGGGGTGGGATAAGGAGGGTAGCAAGCAGGACTTACCCTGTCCTAAATGATTAGAGATGCTGTTCTTCAAGGGCACTTTCACAAAGCGCAGGTCTGCGTAGGTGATGGCATCAGCCATGGCCTTGGGCACCTCTGCCTCAAGGTCTTCCAGCTAATCCACAGGCCCACACCTCCCTGGCCACTCTCCTCCCTTAGGCATTGAGTTCTCTCTGTGACTGTAAGGCTCAGTGCCGTGACCCCAAGTCACAAAAGAGGAAGGCCTCCGGCAGATGGACTCAATGAAGCAGAAGAGGTCCCCTGGGTTGGAGCCAGAGGGCCAGGGAGGGCTCCTGAGGTCCAAAATACAGATGCCAAAGCTAGCCTGGACCTGTGTCCAGCCAGTGGCCCTCCCCATGTATCCTACCCTCTTTGGTCTCCACTTAAGATCCACACAACAGTCCTGGTATGTTCCCTGGTTGGCCACTCCCCTCCTGACTGCCATTCACCGAGATCTATCAATGTATACTTGGGACTCTTTTTGTTTGTTTGTTTGGTTGGTTGGTTGGTTGGTTTGTTTGTTTTGTTTTGTTTTGTTTTGTTTTGTTTTGTTTTGTTTTGTTT
>CABHPH010114317.1:0-20286 GCA_902168325.1 Peromyscus nudipes | reverse complement strand
TTTGTTTTGTTTTGTTTTGTTTTGTTTTGTTTTGTTTTGTTTTGTTTTGTTTTTTGGAACAGGGTTTCTCTGTGAAGCAGTCCTGACTGCCCTGGAACTCGCTCTGTAGACCAGGCTGGCCTCAAACTCAGAAATCTGCCTGCCTCAGCCTCCCAAGTGCTAGGATTAAAGGCATGCTCCATGACCCACTGCTCCACTGATTCTTTTGTTCTTAACTGACTCAGGGCGCTCCCCAATCACTGCTCCAGGTTGCAGCTTCATCCTCAACCATCAGTTTGGGGGTTCCTACCATGGAGCCTTAGCTCCTCCTCATTCTGGGTTTCCAGTAGACCCATGGCTTACCAGGAGGGCGTCCTTAATTTGGTAGCTTAGATACAAGGCTCACGTCCCCCATTTAGCATGGAGCACTTCTGAGGTGATCCTAACTCGCCTTCTGCTTGCTGAACTGCCACCCAGAAACCATTCCTGGGAATGTGATAGCTTTTTTGAGGATGCGAGGGAAGCAGGAACAAATTGGTTTTCCTCTGTGAGCACCCCAGACTCCCTACTTCACAGCTTTTTTTCTGCTGTCTACCTGATCACACCTGTGACCAGGCGTCTTCCTCCCCGATGCATCCTCCCCTGCACATCCTGTGCCATCCTCTGGGTTCCCCACCAGAGCCATATCAGGCAGGAATCAGTGTCCCCTCGGCAGGGGCTGAGGAGCAGCTCTGGGCTGTGCTGAAGGACTAGCCTGGAGCAACAGTGGTCCTCACATACCTCCTAGGGAAGGAGGAAAGGAAACTCTGTGTGTGGGGTTCAAGAAGGGATGTGGGGGGCTGAAGAGATAGCTCAGCGGTTAAGAGGACAGGTTCAGTTCCCAGCGCCCACATGGCCATTCGCAACCATCTGTAACTCCAGTTCCAGGAGATCTGGTGTCCTCTTTGATCACCTCAGTCATCGGCCGGCACATTGGGCACAGACATACATGCAGGCAAAGCACTCATACACATAAAATAAAATACAACTCAGGAAAGAAGAAGGGGGTGGCCGTGGCTTCCTAGGCAGAAGTGAAGCAAAGAAATGCCCCCTTGTTGTAATTAAGTTCTTTTGGAGGTCCTGGGGGCTGGAGGCGTAGCTCAGTGGTACACTGGCAGTATGATGGTCTGGGCTCACTTCCCAGCACACGTATACAGTCCAAACATTGTTCCATCATACTCATCCCCAAAGAAAGTGGACACTTGGGCCAAGTGTGGTGGTACACATCTTTAATCTCAGAAATCAGGAGGCAGAGGCAGGCCTGGTCTACACCCTGAGTTCCAGGCTGGCCAGGGGTATAAAGTGAGACCCTGTCTCAGAGAGAGAGAGAGAGAGAGAGAGAGAGAGAGAGAGAGAGAGAGAGAGAGAGAGAGAAACAGAGACAGAGAGAGACGAGACATTTCTAGAGGAGCCTGCCAAACCTACTAAGTTATTGTAGATGAAACTGAAGAGGGCCTGATTGACAGTGGCAGGAAGGCTGGACTGAGAACAGCATTATCCAAAGGGGATAGCTAATGTTCTTTTACCACAGTGTAACTTCTTTAAAGGAATCCCAAAAGGTCTTCACGACTGGGAGGTTGGAATGAGCTGGAACCGGATGAGGTGTGGAGGTGAGAAAAACTCACCCCCTTTTGGACCACATCCGCCCCACCCCTACCCCCACTTCACCCCCACCCCCACCCCCACTCCCGCCCCCACCAGCTGTCCTGCAGCTGTGGGGAGGAAGAAAGAAAGGTAAAGTTCCTCACCACATGCTACCAACTCATGTGACTGGACCAGGTGACGTTGGGAGAGTATAGTGGAGCAGTAGCATAGTGGAGCCTGCCTGCCCCAGAGAAAGTGGCCCTGAGGCTGAAGAGCAAGCACACTGTCACCTGAGGAAGTTGTGTGTTTGCCTGTGCACAGCCCTCCCCCCACGCACACACACGCGCACACACACTTTGTGGCCTGTTAGGGGTGTCTGTGGGAGGTGAGTGTCTGTGTCAACGCGCCCCTGGAAAATGAAACACAATGAGTCCTGTGGGCTGAGGCAGCCGGTGAGAGCTGCCATCTTTTGTCCTCTCAGAAAAGTCATCGTCGGTCAAGACAACAGGTTTTACAAGTATTTCCTTTTTGAGATTCATTTATGTCTTAAGGGTTCTCTGCAGCAGCTGTTAACGGTCCCTGCTTGACTGAAGTTTCCAACAGCCCAGTGCCTTCCTCTGGGCACTGTCTCAGGGCCTCCCCCAGATACTGGCAGTGGACTGGTGACTCCCTGGGGGCCTGTGGGGCATGTGAGAGTGAGTGGGAGGGTACAGAGCAGCTGGTGTCAGGGATGGGTGGGGACAATTAGGGTGCTGCATCTGTGATACACAAGTTGTGGGGTGGGCAGGGTGAGCGACTATAAGGACACCAGCAGGAATTCCATGGACTGCAGACAATGTCTCAGTTTCCAGAACCCAATACACAGGTGAACAGGATCTGGATGCCAGATAAGATGCCCAAGTCCAGCTTCTAATGTGCACTGGAAACAGCGTCAGGGACCCTCATGCTGTTTCCAGGAAACAGGAAAGTGGCACTGAGATGAAGCGGCCTGAGTGGCCCAGCTCACCCGCATCGCCCAGAAGTCTTCATCAGGAGTGGTCTGCATTTCTCTCCTCTTTAGCCCTCTTGGTGGCGGTGAACTATCTCTTCACGACATTCTGCAGCCCCTTCAGTCTTAGGGCAGCTTGTAGTGTCTACGTCAAAGCCCCCCTGGAGGATGAAATGTGACAGATGCTGAGGATTCCCGTGAGAGCTGCTGTCTGAACACCTTGATCGATTTCTAAATGCTCTTGTATTTTAAGATCGGGGGAGTGAAATTCTTGCCCTTCCTGGGTGTGTATGAAAGTCTTTGCAATATTGGCGTTCACATTAACTTTCAAAGCTGAGCATCCAAAAGTCTGGGACTCAGGTCTACCCATACTGTCCGGAAGTCAGGAACACTAGGGGCTTTAAGACCTGAGAGATCCAAGCTGCGTTTCTGGACCGCAGTCTGAACTCTGATACCGTGAGGCCAAACACCACCGCTTTGCCTTGCCCGGACTGCCCCTCTGCTTACTACAGAGAATGGGTTGTCTAGCAAGGGCAGGGGACCCAGTTGGGAATTTGCTGTGTGAAAGGGGTTCACCTGGGTCATTTTGGTCATACAAAATGTCCAGTAGACATCAGGAAGACTCTGAGCTACATAGACTGTACCTTCATCATCACTGTAAGCACTGGCCTCGGGAAAGTCTGACAGACTAAGGACATCCCCAAATGTTCAGACACTAGTCCCAGCTGCCTATAAATATATGACTTTATCTGACAAAATGTAGACGTGCTTAAGTGAAGGCCCTTTAGATGGGTGATCACCCTTTCTAGCCCGGTAGTCCTAGTTTAATTGCAGGGGACCTCAAAGAAAGGGCTTTTCTCGGCTAGGAGAAGAAAGACATTCCAGAGGAGGAAGGGTCAGAGAGATGAGTTTTGAAGAGAAGGGGCCATGAGCCAGGGAGTCCAGGCAGCTTCCAGGAACCAATAGAACAAGGAAGCAAGTTCCTCTTGAACTCCCACAAATTAGCCAACCCTGCCAACACCTTAACTTCAGTCTGACATTTTCATCAGAATCCTGGCCTCTGGATCCACAAGGCAATACATTTATAGGGGCTGGAGAGACAGCTCGGCTGGTTAAGAGCACTGTGTGGTATTCTTGCTGACCCGAGTCCAGTTCCCACATCTGACATCTCAGAACTGCATGTAACTCCAGCAGGAAATCCCCAGGGTCAACCAATGTTCTGTGGCCTCCTACACACACACACACACACACACACACACACACACACACACACACACTCAGAAATGAAAAAAAAACTACCTTTTAAAGAAAACTTTTAGACTCATATTATTTTACGTGAATGAGTGTTTTGCCTGCATATATGTGCACCAGGTGCATGCCTGGTGCCTGAGAAAGCCAGAAGAGGGCACTGGAACTAGAATTATAGATGGTTGTGAGTCACCCTGTGGATGCTGGGAATTGAATCTGGGTCCTCTGAAAGAGTAACCAGCGCTTTTAACCTCTGAGCGGTCCCTCTAGCCTTCCAAATACAACAACTGAAGGTCATTGGGAGTGGACCCACCCTTCATAACCAGCAGCTTGTAGAATCAGACTTGCAAGTGCAGGATTTCTTGATGACTTGTGGGAAGAGGGGAATCTTTGTCATAACTCAGATCCTGGTGGGGACGTGACACTGTGTACCGCCTGGAAGGTCATTAATAGATTCCTAAACCTTATAAGATTGTTGCTTAGCTGTAGGATCTCTGGTAAAGAACAAAGACATTCCATATCATTGTCCCTTCCCTTAAGAGTAAATCCAAGCTGGGCATTGGTGGTGCACACCTTTGATCCCAGCACTGGAGAGGCTGATACAGGTGAATCTTTGTGAGTTCAAGGCCAGCCTGGTCTACATATCAAGTTCCAGTACAGCCAGAGCTACAGAGAGGCCCTGTATAAAATAAAACATTTAAAAAGAAAGAGAACATATCAGTTAAGTCACCAAGTTTATGACACTTTGTTATGGCAGTGGTTAGCAACAAAGGTGTCATGTGATAGAGAGAACATGGCTATAGATACAAAGATCAGTTCTGCACTAAGTCACTTTGGACAAGTTACAGTTGCTTTTCTTTTGAGAGAGGAGGAGGAGAGTGGGAGGAGACAGGGTCTCATGTAGCCCAGGCTGGCACTGAACTTGCTACGTATCCTTGGCTATCCTTGAACTCCTCTTGCCTATACCTCCCAAGCGCTAGGATTGTACAAGTTACTATTTCCTGTTTGTAAATAAGAGACAGTCTAGAAGTCAATCAAGACTTTACTAGCAGGAGGTATAAACTTCAGCAAAGGCCTCTTTAAAAATCACACCTCAGCATTGAGTCAGAAGGATCACAAGTTCAAAGTCAACCTGGTGTTGGCAGGGCTGGCCGACTTGTGGGAGCTCAAGAGAAACGTGCTTCCTTGTTCTACTGGTTTCTGGAAGCTACCCGGACTCCCTGGCTCATGGCCCCTTCCCTTTAAAACCAGTAAGGGCTGAGTTTTTGCATCTTATCTGATTCTTCCTCCTTATGGAGTGTCTTTCTTCCCCTAGCTGGGAAATGACCTCCTTTGAGGTCCCCTGCATTCAATTAGAGCCCCATTCCTGTATCTCTCTCCAAACCCCAGCTGCTGAGAGATTCTCTGAACAAAGGAAAGGTGCCAAAAAGCCCAGGTCTATCTACTTTCTGGGCTGCTAACTCCCCTGTTGCCATCAGCCACTCCAGTCCCCACCTAAGCACTCAGCTTTTGACCATACTTGGGCACAAATCCAGCTTTGGCAGACACATCATCACACCCCCACCTACAAGCTATAAAACCTTCCCGCCTTAGCCAGTGTGTAACTTCTCTAGCCTAATTTTTTGAGACCAGAGAACCTGCCGGGGAGTTACTTTGCTCAATAAACCTGCTGCTACACTGTTTCAATTCAGCTTGAGCTAGCTGACTGTGTTAGTGGAGAAACTTATGGGGGGGGGGGGAGACAGAAAACCTGGACCTTCACTTAAGCACAAACACGTTTACATTTTGTCAGGTAAAGTCATAAAAACATAGTCAGCTGGGACTAGTGTATGAACATTTGGGGATGTCCTTAGTCTGTCACTATCAGTAGGTAAGGGTTTCCCAGAAGCCAATGGTTGCAGTGATGAGTTTCAGGCCAGCAAGACCAAGACCCTTTCTCTCTCTCTCTCTCTCTCTCTCTCTCTCTCTTTTGAGACAGGGTCTCGCTATGTAGCTCTGGATGTCCTGGAACTCACTGTGTAGACAAGGCTGGCCTTGAACTCACAGATTGCTTGCCTCCATCTCCCAAGTGCTGGGATTAAAGTCATATACCCATGCCTAACAAGACCTTTTCTTTTTTTTTTATTTATTCTTCTTTCATATATTACATCTCAAACACAGTTTCCCCTCCCTCCTCTCCTCCCAGTCTCTGCTCCCCCAGATCCACTCCTCCTCTATTTCCCTTCAGAAAAGAGCAGGCCTCCCAGAGATATAAACCAAACACGGCATGACAAGTTGCAATAACCCTCATATCAAGGCTGCATGAGGCAACCCAGTAGGAGGGAAAGTGTCCAAAGGGCAATCGAAAGAGTCAGAGACAGCCCTCAGTCCCACTGTTAGGAGTCCCACAAGAACACCAAGCTACACGACCATAACATATATGCAGAGGGCCTAGCTAAGACCCACACAGGCTCCCTGATTGTCGGTTCAGTCTCTGTAAGCTTCTATGCACCCAGGTCAGTTGATTCTGTGGGCCATTTTCTTGTGGTGTACTTGACCCCTCTGGCTCCTACAATCCTTCCTCACCCTCTTCCACAGGATTCCCTGAGCTCTGTCTAATGTTTGGCTGTGGGTCTCTGCATCTGCTCCCATCAGTTGCTGGATGGAGTCTCTCTGATGACAATTATGCTAGGCTCCAGGCAAGACCTTTTCTTAAATAAATCTGTAACTAAAAACTGCCACAATAGTGTCAGAGTCAGGAGAATAACTGTGGGCATCTGATAGTATCCTGAAAGGGACTTAGGGCTGTTTGATCTCTGAACCTTCAGACTCCTAGTAGATCTCTGGCAACTTTGCCTCTGGCTTTTCTTTGGTCTTGCCTTGAACAGTGACACACAAGACACCTTGATTCAAGCAGGTGATGATTTGAAGAGAAGAACAAACACTGTACATGGAAAGGCAAACTCAAGATCCAAACATCGGCACGTGTCTGTAATCCAAGCACTTGGGAAGTACAGGTAGGAGGATTTGAGGACAGTGTGGATTACAGAGCAAATCACTGTTCAGCCAAGACCACATAGCAAGATCCAACTGAAGAAGAAGACAGGGAGGAGGAGAGTGGGGAGGAAGAAGACAAAGAAGGAGGAGGAGGAGGAGGAGGAGGAACTCAGACATCACAGTGGTACAAAATGATGGCTCAAAACCCAGAATGAAGTGTCAGAAGGAAACATGAGGGAAGAAGGAAACATAAGCATTTAAAGAAAAATGAAATTGGGGGCTCAGAACTCAAGTACAGCCCCAAAGATGAAAGGAATTTGGGGTCAACTAATTTATGTACCAAAGTTCAAGAAACTGGTCATGGCGGTGCATGCCGTTAATCCCAGCACTTGGGAGGCTCAGGAATGTCTACATAGTGAGCTCCAGACCAGCCAGGATTACATAGAACAATGGTTCTCAACCTTCCTAATGCTGTGACCCACCGCCCTTTTTTTTCCGGAGCTGAGGACCAAACCCAGGGCCTCGCGCTCTACCACTGAGCTAAATCCCCAACCCCATGCTGTGACCCTTTAATGCAGTTCCTCATGTTGTGGTGACCTCCAACCATAAAATTATTTTTGTTGCCACTTCAACAACTCTTTTTTTTTTTTTTTTTTTTCCTTTGACAGGGTTTTTCTTTTTTGCTTTTTTTCTTTTCTTTGCGTGAGACAGGGTTTCTCTGTATAGCTTTGGAGCCTGTCCTGGAACTCACTCTGTAGCCCAGGCTGGCCTCAAACTCACAGAGATCCACCTGGCTCTGCCTCCCGAGTGCTGGGATTAAAGGCGTGCGCCACCACCACCCGGCTTCAACAACTCTTTTAAGGAGCAAAACTCTGCCGATGAGGCAGTCCTGGACCCTAACACCGTGGATTGTGACCCCTCGGCTCCAGTTGGTTGAAGGAAGCATGTAGGGAACCGAGAACTCCATCCCCAGCCGATGGTAGTGGTGTGAGCTCATCCAATGGTCATTCTCAGAAAGTTAAGTGGAAATCATGGAGATGATCACTCAGCAGGAGCTGCTGGTTGACGCATGCTTCGAAATAATCTCTGTTGACCTACCAAGTAGAGCCTGTCACTTACAGCAATTGTGCCTGTCTCCCAGCTCCCACACTGAGGTGGGTGAGGAGCCTGGCAGGGATGCTCGTCCTGAATATCATCTGGAGACAGACAGACACAGAACTAGAGCACACAGTAGGGATGCTCTAGTGGCTCTTGGTGCCCTGTGCTCCAAAATACATCCACAAATGGGCAACTTTGACCACCAGCTGGAAAGAGGCCCAGTAGTGAGGACTCAGAACCCCCAGAGATGAAGTCTACGTTACACCAGGCAAGCTGTCTTGTCCGTTAAGCGAGACTGGAGTGGTGTGGGAGTCCAGAACAGACGTCAGTAGATGAAAACAAAGGGCTCAGCCTTAGAACCAACTGCACAATGGAGAGTATATGTTCCATGGGCTCTTACTGCATGTTTATTTCTCTTCCTCCTTCTTGTTAAAGAAACTGACTTGAGACTGCATAAATTTAATTTGTGAGCCAAGTGTGAAGGTGGCAGACACTGTCAGGGCGCAGAAACTGGTATATGAACTCACCAGGGTCCTCATTCCTAAGGATGGGCAATGTTTCAGAGGGCACACATTCTGAAGTGGCTCTCAGAGCTCCCCAGTGGTTTTCAGCCTGCTTCCACCCTGGATATAAAGGGGACCCCATTTTTAGGTTAAATTGCGCATCTGGACACCTAGTGAATTTGTATATGTTTTCATGTCTTTTAACAAGTTGAATTTGCTCTGTTGAAGTTATAACGAAATCCTTTGCACACATTCTTTTACCCTAATTTGACTTTGAAAGAATGTAAGGCTAAAGGAAGGTTGAAAGAATAACACAATGAACACCACTGTGCTTTTCCTCTGGTGTGTCAGTCAGTCCAGGCCCAATAAGGGGAATACAGCCATTAAGATACGTGTGTTCATTTACATATGCATATGGTTACAGGCGGTAAAACAATCTGAGTTGGTTTGGATTTTTGTTTGTTTGTGTGACTTGATTTGATTTACTTCAAAACAAGGTCTCATGCTGACTTGTGGACTGGCCTTGAACCCACAATGATCATCTGCCTTCATCTTCCAAGCGCTGAGACTGCAGGATGCCCTGCCACACCGGGCTTCACAATATCGTACAGCCAACGCCATCTGGGTTTCAGTATGGCCTATGGTGGTCACACAAGAACAATATTGCCTAATAAACCTGTCAAATGTATTAGATAGCACACGATTCTGTATAACGAGACACACACACACACACACACACGCACACACGCACACGCACACGCGCACACGCGCGCACACACACACACACATCTTTCCTTCTGAGGCTGAAGCTTCGAATCTGCTGAGTAGGCAGTGGGGACGGGGGAATGGGGGAGATTAAGGATAAGCCAGGACCCATGGGGGCAGACTGGAGCCCCATCAGCCTCTCAGGCTCTGATGATGCAGAAAAAGTTGTGATTTTACCCAGCATGCTCCACTCCCAACTTGGGATGCAAGCCCTCCATTAACACTTACTAATGATCTAAGCTGCACCAGTACCGTTTCCATATCCGCCCAGTGGAACTGTCATGGTTTTGCACAAATACCTGCCCACCTCTCTCTCTTTCATCCCACTTGTTAATCTTGGCCCTTTCCCTTGCCCTTAAGGAAATTCTCACTGTGTTGGAGAATGCTACTCTCCCAGCGTAATAGCCAATAGCATCTAATCAGGGCAGCTGTGACCACTTACAAGAAACTCTCAGGATCAGGCCTGTTGACTCTCCCTCACAGAAGAGGGTGGAGGGGGCCATGAGCCCCTCAGCTGAGATTCCAGCCACACTTTCCTACACTTTCATCCCAGATGTGTGTTATTCCTCGCCTGCTGCAGCAGCTCCGGTAGGTACTACAGTGCACACAGTCAGACCACTAACTGAAGGGGGACTCCACCCGTACTGCTGCGGGGAAGTTAGCGTCCAGGCTGGGGTGAGACTCTTCAGAGGCATGACTGCTTTGAAGTCACCCATGCTTTCGTAAGTAACTCCTCACCCAAGCTCTGTAAGTGAACCAAATAAACACATTGCTTCACTAAGTTGGACATCAGGAGACTTTGTTCGGTCATTGGTACCCTATGTGGGGAGAGCACACGTTTATTTATATTTATCCAGGAAATGCTCAAGAAGCACTTGGTGCAGAGCCTAGGATGAGTTTCGGGGGAACAGTGACTTTGTCTCTGCCCTAGGTGGCGAGATGTGTGACTGAAGCTCAACCGTCTGAGGGTGGGACATCTTCAGGAGACTCCTGAGGGGGCATCTTCATGTGCTATGGAATGCCATTGTCTCCCTGTTGTAGCAGCATATGCAGGACCCCTTTAAGAAATGCAACTGAGGCTGAATTTTCTTCCCTGAAGGAAAGTCTTAGTGAAAGTCTGTGAGGGCTATCCCAGTGGGGCTATCTTCCTCTATATGTTATGGAGTGGCATGCCTCCTTGGTGAATTTTGTTTGCCAGAGGAGAGACATCCCGATAACGGCTGATGGACCAGAGGGTATCTTCCCGCCTCTGAAAGTAGGATGCATGAAAGAGGGTTATAAGGAAGCTGCAGCAAAAGGGAGGGCAGGAGCTCAGTCAAGTAGGAATTGAAGCAAGCAGAAGCCATGGAGGAATGCTGCTCACCAACTCATTCACTAGCTTGTGCTCGGCTGCATTTCTTATACAGTCCAAGCCCACCTGCCTAGGGATGGTGCTGCCCACGGTGGGCTGGCCCCACTCACATCTGTCATCAGTAAGACAGTCTCTCACAGACATGGCGGCTAGAGACCAATCTAATCTGGGGAATTTCTCACTTGAGACTCCCTCAGACGAATCTAGGCTGTGTCACGTTAACAGCGAAGCTAACAAGGACAGCTGCCAACCAGAACTAGACATTACGACCCTATTGCTGGAGACACTGCATGCTTTGGTTGTAGAATCTGAAGAAATCGAGGTGGGCTGTGGCTGGAAGTTCCCTCCCTGCTGCCCAGTTCACACGGTGCTGTAAGGGGCTGTGCAGATTGCTGGGGGAGGAGAATTGTTCCCGAAGGTCTGAGGCTGGTGCCCTGGAGCTACACTAGGAAAATGCTACTTGAGTGTGCCAGCTAGTGCAATAGTGGCACAAACAGTCAATGGGTACAACCACCAACTTTCTGATTGGATTTAAGGGATACTCCAGAGAGCAGAATTTACATTCGGTACCGTAAACCAGGACAAAAACCTGTGACTGAGGAGGTCACAGGCCCTAGTGAGGAAGCAACTACTTTGTTAACTGGATATGATAAATCTGTCAAATTTTCTTCTAAATAGTTAAGTCCATAGTTTATTGCTGCTATCAGCATTGGCCAAGGAAGCTTTTTTTTTTTTTTCTGGAGCTGAGAACCGAACCCAGGGCCTTGCGCTTGCTAGGCAAGCGCTCTACCACTGAGCTAAATCCCCAACCTCAGAAGCTTGTTTTTTAAGTGAGCAGTGTTTATTGTAAAGACTTACATTCTGGGGCTGGCAAGATGGCTCAGCCCAGCAGGTAAAGGTCCTTGTCACTGAACCTGAGTTCAATCCCCAGAGTCTACATAGTAGAAGGAGAGAACCAACTCTCTCACATTGTCCTCTGACGTGTACACACACACACACACACACACACACACACACACACACGAAATGTAATTTAAAGACTTATATTCAATAAAACTCCTGTTTTGTTTTTTGGAGACAAGGATTCACTGTGTGGCCCTGGCTGTCCTGGAACTTGCTCTGTAGACCAGGCTGGCCTCAAACTCACAGAGATCAGCCTGCCTCTGCCTCCTGAGTGCTGGAATTAAAGGCATGTGCCACCACTGTCCAGCTTCAATAAAACTCCTGGAGAGTGTTTCTGTGGAATGGTGGCCCAATGTGCAATGACAAATGGAAGAAAATAACCAGGCTTCTCTCTCTCCCCCTTCCAAGGTTCAGGGACCAGTACAGAAAGGGAGGCAGAAGGAATGTAAGAGACGCAGGAAGGGGTGAAATGTCTTCCCAGCACAACAGCCATTATCGTCTTCAGAACAGCTGTGACTACTTGCAGAGACCCTCAAGATCAAGCCTGCTGACACCCCCACGGAAGAAGGGTGGAGCAGGTCACTGGACCCTAATCTAAGATTCCTGCTATACCTTACACGTCCATCCCAGTTGTGTGTCATTCCGTACAAGCTGCTCTCTGGAAGTGATGGCGTCTGTACAGTGTGAGCAATGTTAACTGAGGTGGGAGTGCCATCTATGTTGGCTATGGGTTGAGTCTTTTTCAGGGGTGTGGCTGCTTTGGGGTCACTCATTCTCCCGTCAGTAGCCCCCACCCGTGCTCTATAAGTGAGCCCCATAAACTCACTAGTTCCCCAACTTGGATATCAGGAGAGCTGCACTTTGATTTTCATTGACGCCCTATCTGGAGGAGTGGACATTTGTTTACGTTTTCCCAGAGAAGTTCACACCACAACTGATGTTTGGTAACTTTTTCTCACCATTTTTTTTATGGTGCTGGATATCGAGCCCAGGGTCTCTCACACGCTAGGCCAGCACAGTGCCACTGAAATACATCCCTAGCTCTCCCTCAGTAATGCATGGGCCGCTACCTCCCATGTATCTGCAGGAGCACTGAGATTGTAGACTCCTGCTGCCACTTTACCAGAAGTCTGAGGATTCAAATCCAGGTCCTCATACTGACACAGCAGGTGTTCTACCCACCGAGCCAGCTCCCCAGCCTTCTCTCGGTCAATTTTTCAAAAATTTCCCTTGTCCGTTCTTTAAGATACTGGTTGGAATTATAGTGATTATGCACTTCAGTTTTGGAAAACTGACTTTTTAAAATTGTTTATTGTCCGAGCTGATGAGATAGCTCAGCAGGCAGAGGTGCTCGCTGCCAGGCCCGAGGATCTGAGTTCAAATCCCCAGGATCCATCCACACGGTAAAAGGAGAGAACCAACCCCCAAAGCTGTCTTCTGAGCTCCACGAGCACACTCGCTCCCTCCAAAAACAAATAAATAATGTAAGACATTATTTAAAAGAAAAGGGGATTGGTAAGTTGGCTCAGTGGTTAAGAGCACTTGTTGCTCTTGCAGAGGACCCAGGTTCAGTGCCCAGCACCCACGTGGTGGCTCACAATCCTTCATAACTCCAGTTCCAGGGGATCCGACACTATTCTGACCTCTGCAGGCATCAGGCACACATGAGGTGCACATGAAAACATTCAACACAAAAATTAAGTAAATCTAAAAAGAAAAAGAAATGAAAAAAAAATTAAAGAAAGAAAAGAGGATTCCTTTTCTTTTTTTTTGGTTTGTAGCTTTGTACCTTTCCTGGAACTCACTCTGTAGCCCAGGCTGACCTTGAACTCACAGAGATCCGCCTGCCTCTACCTCCCGAGTGCTGGGATTAAAGGCGTGTGCCACCACTATCCAGCTTGAAAAGAGAATTCTTGTTGCCTCCTAATCCATCTAGTTTCTTTGAAGGCAATTGTCCCCTGCCCCCCACCCCCAAGCCTGGACTATAAATTGAATTTTACATGTTTGAAATCATACATCTGCTTTTGTTTGTTTATTTTCTTCTGGTATCTCTCTTCCACATCTTTATTTCAAAACTTTATCACTTTGCTGTAAGTGTGTTTCTCTTAAGTAAATATTCATCTGAGTTTGATTTATGAAACAACTAGTCTTTTAAAGCAGAATTCAGTTCACTTGTATTTACTCTCCAGTATGATGCAGCCAATTCTCCATATCATTTGTTTTATTCTATTTCCAGGACTCACAAGGCTGAGGCATAGAGACTGGGAGTTTGAGGCCAGCATGGCTACATACCAAGACTGTCTCAAAAATAGCAACAACAGCCAGGCGGTGGTGGCGCACGCCTTTAATCCCAGCACTTGGGAGGCAGAGCCAGGCAGATCTCTGTGAGTTCGAGGCCAGCCTGGGCTACCAAGTGAGTTCCAGGAAAGGCGCAAAGCTACACAGAGAAACCCTGTCTCGAAAAACTGAAAAACCAAAAAAAAAAAAAAAAAAAAGAAAGAAAAATAGCAACAACAAAACACATTCAGATAATTACAATCCCGGTCCATGCTCTCAGATACACATGACTCTTCTAACATATAAAAATACAGTAACAACTATTTCCAACATGTTATCATTTTCCTCCCACCCCAGTATAATGTGATCTCTACATTACGTTGACATGCCAACCATCCCTGTCTCTTTACCCTTCTCCTCTCTAAGACATCTGGAGCGTGTTTGCCTTCCAGTAATTCCTGCCCCTTGATTTCAGAGTTTAACTGAGATCATTTAGTCCTTGTTAGGATTTCCCTTACAGTGTGTCCCACCTGTCTTGGGTTCTTATTTAGCATGTATACTACACGTTATAAATAGATTTAGATATAAATATATAGGTCATGTTTCGTTGCCCCCCACTGCTTTCTTTCCGCTCCATTTTCTCCCGTCTGAACATCTCTGTTCTGATTCCTCTGTTGTTGGCGTAGGGTGTTTTCTCAAAACCACTTCTCAGATGGGATACTTTGTGGCTTCTCTGAGCCTTTACAAATCTTCTGTCCATCCTCGGCTGGGGCCATGCTGCAGGCCCTTTCTCTCATTAGCCCACATTCGATTTTGGTGAACTAGAACCACACATAACGGAACCTGCTGGCTGGCTGCAGGGTGGAAGATTTGCTACATCACTTTGAGTTTTGAGACTTTCTTTTCACTTGTGCGTGGCTGAAGTGTGTTTCTTTTTCTATCAACCTGGTCTGGAGGGTAAGTCTTCCCTTGGCCCAAGAAAATGTCAGCTATCATTTAGTTATGACCTTTTTCTCTGGGAAGCCACAGCCTTTGCATGGCGAATTTCCTGGTTCTGCTGTGATCCCATGGTTCACCACAGAATTTGCATGTCTATATTTTTGTTGAATGCTTTGAGATATTTCTTTTTTTAATTTCTTAGATTTGTTTAGGGATTTTAGCAAAGACCCTCCTTTGTTTTATCTATGGGAATTGTAAGCTTTGAGAACACGTTCTGTAGTTGAAGGGAGTATTTTGTGTTTGGACTTCCAAACTCACATATTGTCTGGCAGGAATCTCCCCATCTCCGCCAGCAGGTCCCTCTGCCCTCTGGTGTGTTTGCATTCTCCTCATTACAAAGTCTGAGAAATTCAACCTATCATTAGTTTTTGGGGAAGTCATGGCGACCCAGCGGAGGTACTGGTTCTTATTGGAAGCAGGCTGCTTCTGGGACCTGCTTCCTTCTGGACAGTCCTTGGCCTTGGCTCTGAGGCTGTCCTCCAGAATTGTCTGCAGGGGATTTTCTCTGCTGGAGACCAGCTGAGCTGGGTTAACTCCTGGCTGCAAGCTGTCAATGGGGGTGTGGAAGGGACAACGTTGTCATCACAGAGATCTACCTGTATCTGCCTCCAATGCTGGGATTGAAGGTGTATGCCACTGTGTCAGGCTCTATCTTAACTTTTAAAAAGCATGTGTACACACGGTTTCTAGCAATACATGTTCAGCTGAGGCCACAGGCAAAGGAGAAATATGAAGCTGTTGTGAGGGCAGACAACGTCCTGTGAAGGCAGGGGAAGCAAGTTTGCAAAGTGGGAAGAATCAGAGCTAGAGAAAGCAGCATGTGGCCTGCATGCAGGAGCAGCAGCATGTGGCCTGCATTCTCCAGTCCCCGAGGCTGCACTGCGGTCCCTGTACCACAGCCGCAGTTCGGACGCCCCCACTCTACGAGGCCTCCCGTTGTTCTTTCAATGTAAACCTCCTTCCCGTAGGTTATTCTTACAGAGGCTTCTTGTTTCTTGACTTAGTTCCTAATCCAAGTGCGGTGCTGGAACCCCATTCACTTCTGAGAAGCACTCTTTTTGTTTGTTGTTTGTTTTTTGAGACAGGATTTCTCTGTGTAGCTATCTGTGTAGATATCTGTGACTATCCTGGAACTCTGTAGACCAGGCTAGCCTCGAACTCACAGAAATCCACCTGGCTCTGCCTCCTGAGTGCTGGGATTAAAGGCGTGCGCCACCACCCCTTATATTTAAGGCATTTTTATAGCGTGGTTGGACATCAGTTTGCATCGAGAAGCACTCTTTAGGAGGGATTCCAATCAATGGCTCACAAGATGGCTATGCTGGTTCCACTTTGTCAACTTGACAAGTCTGGGAAGAAGGTTCTCAACTGGGGAATTGTAGCATCAGATTGGCCTGTGGGCAAGTCTGTGGGGTATTTTCTTGATTAATGATTGATGTGGGAGGACCCCGCCCACTGGGGGCAGTGCCATCCCTGGGCAGGTGGTCCTGGGTTGTATAAGAAAGCAGGCTGAGCAAGCCAGTAAGCAGACTTCCTGGTATCTGCTTTCCTGCCTCCAAGTTCCTGCTGTGCTGGGGTTCCTGCCTTGGCTTCAGTCATTGGCAGTGGTCAGGACAGGGAAGCCAAACAAATCCTTTCCTTCTCAAGTTGCTTCTGGTCATGGTCTTTATCACAGCAGTAAAAGTACCTAAGACAGTAGCCCATCCAGTAGAAGCACTTGCCCCAAACACGACAGTGATCCTGGGATCCACCCAGGGTGGAAGAAGAGAATTGACTCTCCCAAGTTGTCCTCTGACCTCCACATGTGCACATGTGTGTGCTTGAGCACAAATAAATAGAATGTAGGTTTTTTGGTTTTTCAATACACTGTTTCTCTGTGTAGCCCTAGCTGTCCTGGAACTCTCTCTGTAAACAAGGCTAGCCTTGCCTGCTTTTGCCTTCTGAGTGCTGGGATTAAAAGCACTGCCCAGCTTAGAATGTAGTTTCTAAAAAATTAAAAACAAGGGCTGGAGAGATGGCTCAGAGGTTAAGAGCACCGACTGCTCTTCCAGAGGTCCTGAGTTCAATTCCCAGCAACCACGTGGTGGCTCACAACCATCTATAACGAGATCTGGCGCCCTCTTCTGGTCATACATGCTGTATACATAATAAATAAATAAATCTTTAAAAAAAAAAAAATTAAAAACAAAACAGAACACCACTTAGGTGATTCTCTTCCTAGGAGCGGCTCCTTGGTTCCTCCAGGTTGCTGAGTACAGGAGGAGAAGACTGCGTGGTTGCAGCTCAGCCAGCAGGAGCAGAAGAAAAATAATTAGGAGGCAGATTTGGTTCAAAATCTTAAAAGGTCTATGATTTACAAGGATTGGAAATGTGCTGTGGAATAATCCTCTTGTACACTATAAAGATTTGTCACTTGAATTGGTTTAATAAAATGCTGATTGGTCAGTAGCCAGGCAGGAAGTATAGGTGGGGTGACCAAATTAAGGGTGATGGGAAAGAGAAGGGTGGAGTCAGGAGTTGCCAGTAGACATAGAGGGAGCAGGAGATGAATGTGCCATGCTAATAAAGGTACTACCACATGACATAGAGTAAATAAGGAATATGGGTTAACTTAAAATGTTAGAGCTAGTTAGTAATAAGCCTGAGCTATCAGCAGAGCATTTATAAGGACTATAACCCTCTGTGTGGTAATTTGGGAAGTGGCTGCTAGGTATTTGGGAACAGTCCGGAGGTGGAAGGGGGGAACATTAGATAATAGAAATGCATGCTTGGTCAAGCAACAAAGTCCCCCAACTCTGGAAATGCTCACAGAGAGACCTGGAAGGTGACTCCTATAAACACTGTAAGTTTAGACTAGATCTTCCAACCTCTTTCTAACTACGTAATTCTAGAAACTGATAAACTAGGCTAGAGAACAAGTTAACCAACACATTAAACAAAAAATATTATTACCAGGGGCTGAAGAGATGGCTCAGAAGTTAAGAGCACTGACTGCTCTTCCAGAGGACCCAGGTTTAATTCTCAGCACCCACATGGCAGCTCACAGTCATCTGTAACTCCAGTCGCAGGGCATCTGACATCCTCTTCTGGCCTCCTCCAGTACAAGTGGTGCACATACATACATGCCAGTGAAACACTCATACACAAAAAAATAAAATAAAAACTTTTAAAATGATGTTACCAGAGTCTAAGGACAAAGGGTAGAGAAACAAGCTCTAATCAACATGACCATGCTGAGACTAAATAAAGAGATCATGTGGGATGACTCATCCCTACCAGGCTTGAGGGTCAACTGGCCCAAACCAATAAAAAAGATACTTTCTGAGAGCCAACCTGGGTCTGCCTAAGGGCCTTAGCAACAGCAGCTGAGACATGATCTGGAGATGACCTGGACCAATGAGAGGCAGCCATACCAGCAGATGCATATTCATCAGACCTAACCACCCCCCCCACCGCCCCGGGTCGGGTGGAGAGTATATAAGGCTTGCCTCTTCCTGAATAAACTGAGCTTGTGGTTTTGACATTCTCCCAGAGTCTGTGTCGTTGACTCTGTGCCTACTTGGCCCCCTCCCCCAAAAGGGAACAACAGCACAGGATTCTGCCACAAGATCAGTGACCCCAAGTTCATTTTCAAGGGACTAATGGGAACTTTGAAGTTTTAAAGGAAGCAAGTTACCCAGAGTTTGCATCTCTGACTGGGGTGGGGGTGGTCTGATTGATTACTGTCTCAGTTATGGTTCTCCATGGGTTTCTGAAGAAGCTGTTAATGTCTTCACTTGAGGGCCACAGTCTGTCCAGGATGCAGCCTCACATTGTAGATGACTGACCTCAGGGAGGGGGTCATCTGTCCTGTTACTTGGTGGGGGGGTCAGCTCCTTGTAATAAAGATGTTTATCAATTAGTCCTCTTCTTCTTGGTGTCTGCAGGAGAGCATGGCCTAGGATATCATGCCTAATGGTCCAGGCCCATAATCCCAGAAATTTAGGAGGCCAAGGCAAGAAGAACCCAAGTTCAAGGTCAGCTGTGAGACTCATGAAGAGGAAGCAACAGACTCAGGAGGAAAACCGTTGAAAGGCAAAATTAGAATCAGAAAGGAACAAAATGATTTATCTGTTACCTCCTTCAATATCTTATATCCCCACAACATCTTATCAGCTAGTGAAGGCACTTGCCACCAAGCCTGATGACCTAATTCGTTCCCCAGGACACACATGGTGGAAGAAATAACCAACTCCCAAAAGCTGTCTTCTAACCTCTACTTGTTCACCATGGCTTGCACACACACACACACACACACACACACACACACAAATAAAGGCCAGGCTGTCCTGGAACTCACAGAGATCCACCTGCCTCTGTCTCACAAGTGCTGGGATTAAAGGCGTGCACCACCACTGCCTTATGTAGTTGTGGGATTTTTGTTTTGTTTTAAATACCTTAGGGCCAAATGACACGATAGTGCATGTCGTCCAGAGCAGAGTGGCTCATGGAGGAACTGAGTAATGAGTGAAGATATCAGAGGTTCCACATCGGTAGCTTTTATCTGCTGACCTTTTGAAGAGAATTATTCAGAGCTCATGTGATTGCAGGACGGAAAACCTAACCTTGACTGAAACAAAACAGGGAATTTATTAGTTTACTTGGCCAAAAACCCCAGAAGACAGATCTAGTTCTGCCCACGGTTGGATCCAAGATTTTAAGTGAAGTCACCAAGACCTGGTCTCACATAGTCACCCCACTCGGCTTCCTTCCTGGTAGGCAAAACCATCCTAGAATATAATCCCATCTTGATGGACTGAGAGGCTGAAGAGGGAAGCCTAGTGTGGATAGCGTCTGATATGACCTGCAACTTCCTGTTGTTGACCTTGGTCCCAAAGACTCTTCTCTTTCTGGTCCTAAGTTTACAACTATCATCGAAGATGGATCTCAGCAAGAGGGAAAGCTGGGGCCCCAGAGGGCTCTAGTGACTTCCCTTAAAAATATGCCCCCTGGGATCTACCTGGCTGAAACGACACACCAAAAGGCAAAGGACTCCACGAAGAAAGGAACTTGGAGTGGGAGATGAGCATTGTGGGGCGACAAACCAGAGGTGTGCATATGTTCCTTGATTTAGGAACCAGCTAGGCAGTTTGCCTGTCAAGTGCTCAGGACTTGGACCAAAGCACACATCTTAATGATAGCCTTTCATTAAAGGCATGGTGGCACGCACCTTTAGTCCCAGCACTCGGGAGGCACAGGCAGTAGATCTCTGTGAGTTCCAGGACAGCCAGCGTTGTTACACAGAGAAACCTTTTCTCAAAAACCTAAATAAATAAATAATCTCCTTTAAAAATATTATAGACAGCAAGAGAACACAAGAAAAGGGGAAGAAGTCAGACATAGTGGCACACATCTTTAATCCTAACATCTGGGGGACAGAGGCAGGTGGATCGCTGAGTTCAAGGCCAACCTGATCCACAAAGCGATTTCCAGGACAGCCAGAGCTACACAGAGAAACCCTGTCTTGAAGAAAAGAGGAGAGGAGAGGAAGTGGCGAGGAGAGGAAGAGAACAGAAGAGAACAGAAAAGAGGGAGGG
>CABHPH010114316.1:0-13481 GCA_902168325.1 Peromyscus nudipes | reverse complement strand
AAACTCTGCATGAAGACCAGTAGGCAGCTCATGCCGGAGGGCCTCATTTTGAGGGCCTGGCATTTCCGAGTCATCCTTTGTGATGGCCTTGTGAGGCCAGCACGTTCACTTCCTATCCTTTCTCTAACAAACCACCACAAGTCGTGGTGACTTACAGCAATGCCAGGGTATGTGCTGCTAGCCCAGGAGGAAAGGAAGCATGATGGGAGCTCCTGCGGGCTCTGAGAAAGAATCTGTACCCTGTGTCTCAACTGTTGACTCCTGTGGCTGAATACTCTTGGTTTGTAGATGCGTGACTCGGGAGTTGGCCTCCATTTTCACACGGCTCCTTCCTCTGTATCGCTATGGCATCTCTTCTTACAAAGGTGACTCTTTGTGATGAGAGCCACCTTCCCCCAGTATGACCTCACAGTAGCACAGTACATCTGCAGAGACCCTGTTTCCATCTAAGGCGATGATCTGAAATTCTAGTTGGATGCGAATTTGGGGAAACATGTTTCAACTTTCAACTGTAATTCTTCTAAAACTTTACAACAGTTCATTCATTTATGAGAGTGAGAGCGAGTGAGCAAGAGAGCCCATTGCGTGGTGAGTACTCAGAGGTCAGGAGCTGGTTCTCTTCTTTTGCCCTGGGTTCTAGGGATCGAGCTCAGATTGTTAGGCTAGTGAGACAAGCTACCTCAGTGGCCCCATACAACATAGTCTTAAGCCCATTTAGCAGAAAAGGAAATCCAGGTGTCAAGGAGCATGTCCTTTGCATAGGTTTCAAACCATCAGCGGGTACTAGAGGTTCAAGCAATGCCCTTCTCTCCTCCAGACTTCCCACTGCATCATCTCACCCCGAGTACATACCAGACCATAGCACGGTGGTCAGCAGCAAGTGGCCCCAGATCAAAGGGACTTGAGTGGGTGAACAAGGTGAAGCAGATGCTGAGTCGGCCAGTGCAGTGACCCTTGCCTTGCTTCTGGGTTTCAGATATTACCCTGTTTCCACGGTCAGTTTCACCATTTGGCTCTTAACCGCAGTGCCGTGCTCTGGTGATCCCATGGCCAGGCATGGCAGAGAGATGGCCTGTAAAGCCGAGCAGGGAGGCTGGAGAGCTGGCTCAGTGGTTAAGAGCACTGGCTGCTTTTCCAGGGGACCCGGGTTCCCCCCAGCGCCCATGTGGCAGCTCACAAGTGTCTGTAACTACATACAGTTCCAGGGGATCTGACACCCTCACACAGACATTCATGCAGACAAAACACCAATGCATATAAAAATAAAAATAAATCATAAAACAAAACAACCAACCAACCAATCAAACGAACAACAACAGAAACTGAGCAGACAGGGTTAGGTTCTGCTGGGTCAAGAAAGCAAAGGGAAGGACCACCGTTCTTTACATGACCACCTCCGTGACTCCTTGTTGAGCCCGCCTCTCTGTCTCCGGTTGTCATGCAGGCCCTGCCTTCCTGCTGCAGAGGTTCCCTTCCTGGCATTGGGAGCCATGAGGGCACGGGTGGAAGAAGGTGGCCATCCTTTAGCTGCCCCCAGAGTTGGCTACCTGAACTTCACAGAGTATGGTCGGTCAGAGCTGCTCCATGAGTACTCTGGAGAGGGGCAGAGCTGTGGATAAGAGGCAGGAGTCCAGGTGTTCCCCCTAACTTGGAATTGGAACCATAACCAGAGTCAGGCCCTCAAGGTCAAGATCACTTATCTTAAACTATTAATGTACCCTGGTAACCAGGCTCAGAGATCTGTGTAGACGATGACTTTGGTTTACATCATGAAAATGGGTGTCAGAAAACTTGAGGGGGCCTGGTTCTGACCTAAACTCACTATGTAGTTCAGGCTGGCCTCAAACTCAGGGCAATCCTCCTGCCTCAGCCTCCACTGTGGGAATTACAGACATGAACCAGTCCTCCCAGTCCCTGCCTTGAGTCTTTATAGCTTTTTGGCCACTGCCATATTATGTCCTTATTTGGGCCGGTGCTCCCAGCACTACCCTGATCCTGAGTTACCACCTCCCCTGACTTCATCCTGGCAGAGAAGCTCTGTCAGAGGCACATCTGGACTTTCCTGGAGATTTTTTTCCCTGTAGAGTGGCTTTGACCTGAGATCGCTGGCTACAGTCCGGCTTCAACTCTCAATACTTTGTGCTTTGAAGACACTTAAGGATTCTGAGCAGGCAGCAGTTCCGGCTGATGTTCATGTCCCTAATGGCAGAACAGTGCATGGAAATCTAAACCTTCTAGAGCCTTCTACTGATTTCCTTGTATTCAGTGAACAGTTGCTCCCTCAGAGGCTACCTCTTCCTATTGGAAAGCAGTAGGTCTTTTCTGTTGGGTGTTTTTCGAATGTATCAGTTCCGTCATTTCAAAAGCACTGCTATGTTTGATTCTCTTCTCTGGAATTGTGAGCACTACCTAACTAAGGGAGAAGAAGGTGAAACCCATTTAATACCTACTGCCTGGTCTGTTTCCCATCTTTCCTCCCCACTGAGTTCTCTTACGGATCTGGGGCCCTCGGGCCCTACTGAGGGAGGAACTGAACGGCATAGGCATGGACTGGCACTCACTTGGTGCTGGGTTTGGGATTGCCTAAGTACAGTGTCAGTCTGTCTCTGTTCCTGGATTCACTTTAAACACTCATTACGCTAATAGAAGGATGTAGCCTTTGCCTACAGAAGACTGGATTTAGGAAGTCCAAAATATCCTTTTTGAAAGTTCACTCAAAACTTTGACATCTTTTACAAAAAACAGAGAGTTGACTTCAAATCAGTGAACTTGGATGGGGTCGTGTGTGTGTGTGTGTGTGTGTGTGTGTGTGTGTGTGTGTGTGTGTGTTTGTGTTTTAAGTGAGTGAGAACGTTACTAGATTGATTTACGTTACTAGATTGATTTACTAGTGCTTTTAAGTCAAGAAGGGAGAAAGCCATTTTATTTTGAGAAATAATCTCACTATGGTGCCTAGGCTGGCCTTGAATTCATGATCCTCTTGCCTCAGCCTCCCAGGTGCCGGGATCACATGTGTGTGCCATTGTACCAGCTAAAGGTTATTATTTAGAATAATCAATTCTGCCTCCAAATCTTTATTTGGCTGTTTGGATCTTGGGAAACTTATCAATGGGGGTTTCCTAAGACAGCCGGTGACATAGTTCATGAAATTAAATTCTGTGACATTTGACTCCCGGGGAAGAATTTAGTTACTCAGAGCATTGCGCAACTTTTTCTGGGAAAGGGCAGCTCATGAAAGGGAAATGTCTATGGACAGCCCCGGCTGCTTATCCTCCATGAAGAAGGGGGATTGTATTGTCATGCAGCTGTAGAGAGGGGAGAGTCTGCTCCTAGATGGGACATACTCAAGAATTTAATGGGTAGAAGGCCAAGCTGGATAACATCGGTTAATCCTGAGTCAAGGTCTCACTGTTGGATGAGTGAATCATAAAACAGAGATCAAGGGGAGAGAGAAATGGCTCATTGAGTCAGAAATCTGTTGTGCAAACGTGAGGACCTGAGTTCAAATCCATAGCATCCAGGAAGAAGCTAGTGTGGTTACTCAGACCTGTAACCCTAGTGCTGGGGTGGGGGTCAGAGACCAGATAATCTCCAGGCTGGCTGGCCATTTAGAGACCCTGTTTCGTGAAAATACGGTATGGCGGAATGGAATAAAGCAGGACACACAAGTCCCTCCTGGCCTCTCTACACATGCTTTGACATCCCCTCTACTTTCTGGCACACTTATATCAGATACACTCCACAGAAGCATGTACCTGCACACACACACACACACACACACACACACTGGTAATTAAAGCCAGGTGTGTAACGCATGCCTATATTACCAGCACTTGGGAGGTGGAGGCATGAGAATCATGAATTCAAACTCACTGTGAGCTGCTTCTGACCCTCACCCCTCCACCTCCCAAGTGTCAGTGTTACAGATATGTGCCACAGCATCTGGCTCTGTCTATGTTTTTATGTACTTAATCCTTCTTTCAGAAAGTAATAAATATACGCACATGTGGAGATCAGAAGGTCCAGTGAGGGACAGAGAAAAGAGGGTCACTTGGGTCTCCATTCCGAAGAAAATTATTGTTACCAGGAATCGTGTATGCATATACATGCCTGCGTATATGCATATATAAAAATAAAAATTTATACAGTAAGGCACTGGTGACTTGTAGCCATTGTAAATAGAGCGTTTGCAGGGAGCAGAATAAAATCCTTCCACCAAAGTGATGAAGTTCCGCCAAGGGATGTGTCTAAGATGAAGGTCATCTTTCTCCCAGGGACTCAACTTCTCTCTCGGTAAAAGTATCCCTAACCCATTTTAGAGGCCGCAGCCACTGGCTCTGCTGACTCTCTGTCTCTGTCTCTCCCTCCCTCCTTCCCTCTCCCTCTCTCTTTCTGTCTGTCTGTCTCTCTCTCTCTGTCTCTGTCTCTGTCACACACACATCCTTACAGCCTACACCAAATGGTCTCACCTTTGCTCTCTGTTCAGGCTGATACTGGAGAATTGTGGAGTGAATTTTGTGGGTTTACCTTGTTCCCCTTATTTTACAGGCCAGAAAACGTTGAATCCCAGAGAGGAGGGGCAACAACAATCCCTAGGGTTCCAAGGCAGCTCGTTGCTGGTATTGCTCATGCTTTGAAGATGTTCCTCTTGCCTCTTCTGTGGTAGCGCACTTCCTGAGTCTACCTCGCTCCCCACCTGTAGCCTGCAGAGGCAGAGCTCTGCCTGATGGGTTGGGTTGTAGGCGCTAGCCAAAGCTCTGTTGTTGGCTAGCTGTTTGTCTCTGAGGACATACACTCTGAGAGTATGTGGTGGCCACCGTGAGCAGGGGGTTCCTTTTTTAGAGGGATCTAATGAAAGATGGGCTAGAAGGTGACTAAGGGAATAGAGCACCCACCTGGCACCCACTGTTATACAAATAGATGATTGCTGGGTCAACTGTCTTCAGACTTACCTGCTGGCTCATTTGCACTTGGCTTCTCAACTGTAGTGGTTGACACTGGCCGTCACCTTAGTCAAGAATCACCCCGGAGACAAACCTCTCGGGACATCTGTGAGGTGTGAAAACTTACCCTCAGTGTGGGAGGCACCCTCCCAAGACTGGGGCCCTAGACTGGATGACAAGGAGAAAGCAGACTGAACACCAGCCCTCTGCTTTCGCTGTGGACACACTGTGGCCAGCTGCCTTCTGTTCGTGCAACCCTGACTTCTCCGCTGTGAAGGGTTGTACCCTACGACTGTAGGCAGAATAAACCCTCCCTTCCTTTAGCTTCTTTTCAAAGAAAGTCATGAGTACACCAGTCAAATGGGACCAAGATTTAAAATGGCTTCCATTTTCCCAGTGGGAGGCTCTCCCAAGACTGAGTTTTTAACGCTTAAAGTGGCAGTATACATTTTTAAAAATAAATTCAGAATATCCATCCCCAGCCTGTGCTGGGGCTGACCAGAGGACAAGTAGCCGTGAGTGGGTCCCTGCTGGACTTGTGAACATTGCTGTGTGGGGACTCGACGGTTATCCATGGGTCATCTCAGTTCATCCTTCTCTTTTTTGGTGGGGGAGCTGAGGATCAAACCCAGGGCCTTGCGCTTGCTAGACAAGCACTCTACCACTGAGCTAAATCCCCAACCCAGTTCATCCTTCTCAAACCCACACCTGGCTAGCCCTTTTCATTTCTCACCTCACCTCTGAGGATAAACCATTTCATAGCAGTGACTTTTCAACTGGGTTTTGTTTTGGTTTTCTAAGCTCTGCCCTCTTTTTGCAGCTGGGCAGTGTGTGTGCATTGTATGAATAACTGCATAGACTTGTGTGTGTGTGTGTGTGTGTGTGTGTGTGTGTGTGTGTAATATGAGTGCATGAGCATGTGTGTGTGTATTGCTTTGATGGAACTACACTGATGAGGTACCACCCTCAATAGCTAAGCAGCAAACACTTACACTTTCATAGTTGTAGAAGTCAGAAGTGCAGGCAGGGTGTGGGTGTCCTCCCAGTTGGCTGATTCTGAGGGTTCAGGGGAGCCTCTTTTTCAGGCCTTTCCTCCCGGCTGATGAATGGTTATTTCTCTGTATCCTACTCACTTCTCTGGGTCTGAATTTCCTCTGGTCTCCCTGGATTGGGCCCCGCCCTTATGACCTCACTTGAACTTTGAGGCCTCCTACTGCTATTGTTACTATTACTATTGTTATTTGTCATGGCTCAAATCATAAGCCAGGCTTCTGGGTACTAGGGCTTTGGCATAGGCATATGCATCTGTGGGAAGGACACAACTGAAGCCCGTGAGTGTGCACATTTGTATGCTCGTGCATGAACAAGTGTGCATTTAGTGAGCTGTTGCATCCGATGGACTTCACCCCATAAGCATTCTTACTACTTGGAGAATTTTAAAGATAGGGCTGTTTTCTCTTGTGTGCACAGAGAAGATTTAAAATCGTTTTCCTCACAAATCTCCCACTGGTACAATAGGGTGGGTGTGATTATCTAGTGGGTACCAGATGTCACCCTTGCCTCACAGTGAGCTGGAAGTCCTCCTCCGGTTCCTCAGTCTTTGTTTTCTTTTGGGGGTGTTGCTCCTGCCCAGGCTGCCCCAGGCTACTGGGTTCAAGGGATCTCCCTGCTTCAGCCTCCGGAGTATCTGGAACATGGTAACCAATACTGATCCCTCATGCCTAAGTAGACCAGTGGCGTTCCTCAGTGTGTGATTTTCCCACCTCATCTTACATAAGATTGCTAAGTGGTGTCTTGAAATGCCTTCCGTTACACAGCAGAACATTCCAATTATTCCAGAGGGCCCAAGAGTTCCCCAAGAACTCTAGTATCAGGCTTCAAGAAATTTCCCGGTATATCCAAATGTTAAGCACATTTAAAAAAATGTCATTAAGATGTTATAAATATTTGTAGGGAAGACTTTAACTTTCCTGTCAGAGGAAGCCTCTACGCACCAGCTCCACCCCCTCTGGCTGTTTCTTCCTTGACCTTAGTGCACAGGAGGGGCCCAAGAGGTCTGTGTTGCTGGCTGACTTGCAGGCCACAGGGAAGCCTGCCTGCAGTCTGGGGGCTGTTTACTATATCATCAGAACAAATTGCTCTCAGACTGACCCCAGACCAGCTGGCCTTTCACAACCGTGAAGCCTTGATGTTCTTTTCCCGCCCGGTTTACTGTAAACCTGGCGTTTGTCTTTCTCATTAAAGAAAATGAGTTCATCACGGTGTTGAATTGACTTGGGATTCTTACTCACTTTCCAAGCAGCCAGAGACTGAGTTAGGCCCTGGATTTTTCCAGGTCCATCTGCAGTTCCAGGGAAGGAGATGGGTAGGACCTGGAGGCAGGATTTGAAGCCGGTGGGTCCCCTCGGACACTGCTCCAGGATACTTACTAGAGCTGTGAAGTCTGATTCTGGCAGAACAAGCCAGGGAACCAGCTGCATTTGGCTCAGGCACCCCTACCCAAAGCAAATACTGCTCTTTTCTTGGTCAGCTGTGGGGTGGTTGTTAGGGCTCAAACTTGGGGACAAATGGCTCACTGAGGTGCCTATTAACATACCAAAGCTGATGCTGGCTGTCCAGTTCTTCCAGCATCCCTCAGACCCTAAGGGTTAGGTAGTCCTCCTGGTTGGCATACCCTGCCCCCTACCCAGAACTCTTCAGCCCGGGGGCTGGGCAGCCCTTCCCTCAGCTCCTCTGGCCCCTATATAGCTCAGCTGTTTTGGCTACGTCACTCTCTTGGCCTCCTGCTGTTTTGGTCCCTGGCTCTTCTTCTGGTCTCCTAGCTTCTTGGCCTTCCTGCGCTCTGCTCCCCTCTTTGCCCTCTCCTCTTATGGCCTGCTGGCTCAGTCTGCGGGCAAGGTCCAGTCTGGACTCTCCCAGAGGTATCTCTCTCTGCCTATATTCTCTCTTACATCTACAATCACATCCTCAACCCTTAGCAACAGTCACGTCCTCCTCTTTCTTTTTTTTTTTTTTTCATTCAGTGATGAAGCCACTGCAGCCAGCATTCTATGAGCTATCATACAGTCACTTAAAATGCATCGTACTCATACCTGCTACTTGGGAGGCTGAGGAGAATCACGAGTTCAAGGTCTGCTTAGGCTGCAAAGTGAGCTCAGAGTCAGCCTGGGTAATTCAGTGAGGCCCTGTCTCGAATTTAAAAACAACAGGAACAACAGAAGGATTGAGAGTGTAACTCATGGGTAGAACACTTGCCAACTATGCTCAAGGCCCAGGGTTGTATTCTTAGCACCCACAAAAGCGAATGAATTCCTAAGTAATCGAATAGATGCCATTAAATAACATAGAAAGTGCTTGTCAGATAATGTGGAAAGTAAGAAATTGACTATCACATTGTATGCTTGTTGTTTTTCGTCAACTTGACACAAACCTAGAGGTACCTGGGAAAAGGGAATTTTAATTGAGAAAATGCCAGTCACACTGGCCTGTCAGTGGAGCGTTTTCTTGTTTAATGATTGATGCGGGAGGGCCCAGCTCCCTGGAGGCAGCGCCATCCCTGGGCAGATGGTCCTAGGGCATGTAAGAAGTCAGACTGAGCAAGCCACAGAGAGGAGGCCAGTAAGCAGCACCCTCCCTGTGTTAGTTTCTGCCTGGGGTTCCTGCCCGGACTTTCTCAGTGGAGTGTGACCTGAGAGTTTTAAGTTGTAATAAAGTTTTTCCTCCCCAGGTTGTTTCTGGCCATGGTGTTTCATCACAGCAACAGAAACCCTAACCAAGACACATTCATTGCATATACTGTCTGGTCTCGGTTATATTAAACACTCATTTCTGGTACCCATTTTTCTTTGACTGTCGCTGTACAAGTGGTCCTGAAGAGTTTGTAGTGTTTGCTGGTGCGGTGGTGGCACAGACCTTTAACCTCAGCTTTGAGGGAGGAGAGGCAGGAAGAGCTGGAGGCCAGCTCTGTCTACATAATGAGTTTCAGGCCAGCCAGGATTGCACAGTGAGACCCTGTAGAAAAGAATAAAAAAGGCTGTAGTTTCGTCCGGAATCCTTCAAATTTTTGCACTCCATAGCGCTGGCCTATCTCTGAGTTTCAAAGAAGCAGCAATAACAGATTCCATCAGCACCTCCAGGCTCTTGCTCATGCAGCCTTGGAGCCCAACAGAGGCCACTAGCATTCATTGCCTCTGGAAGGAAAGCCGCTGCCCTCCCCGCCCGGGCCGACTAGGGAGGGGCCAGGCTTCTCTGAAGGGGACTAAAGTCCTTCTTGGTGTGAATGGCCTTTTAGGGAACAGAGGGAGGGCCTGCGGTGACATCACAGTCTCCAGTCCGGAGACTCCAAAGGAATTTGTCCCGGCTGAGCCAGTGTGAGCGCTGGAATCTGTCTGGAGAAAGAGGCGGTTCTGACTGCGGGCTTGGAGGCGCGCGCCCCGGACTGCTTCTCTGGGCTGGGTAAGATACATCTGCTGACCGATCTCATGGTCCTTTGCTTTCTGATCTGGAAGGAGAAAGTTCTCTTGAGGCCAGAGTCTTCTCGGAGGAGGGAGTCAGGGTCTGGATTGTATTGCTGTGTGGTGGAGGCCTCGCCTGATGCCTGGTGGGCAGCTGAGCACTTACTGCGTCTCTTTTTCTTTCCTGCGAATCTTGTCACGCTCCCAGCCTTGGTGCTAAGAGGCAGAGAAAATGCTGCATACGCAGACCAAAGCTGCATGTGTGACAGAAAATGCTTTAAAGACCCCGTGTGAGCGAGTGAGTCTAGGAGAATTTGTGTGCTTTTCCTTTCCACAAGAGAAGGCTGCCTCCGCCTCGGGACCCCGTGACTCTGGTAACTAGTTCTCTAGCTGTCTTGTATCTGTTCGAGGAACCCAATGCTGAATTCTACAGCCGGCCTTCCGTTTCCATGGTATGGGGTTAACCATATTCAAAGGGGGACTTGGGACTTTGTTCCTGGAGGTTCTATGACACTCCAGGATACCCTCCCCAGGCCCTGCTCCTATACACAGGCTCATCTCTGTGTGCACAGGCGCCAGACTCCCCCACCCCAGCACAGTTTCCTTTTCTCTGGACTCGCCTCATCAGAGTGGGTTCTACTGGGTCCACTGTGGTACTCAGCTTTTCTTCCTGTCATCGACCAGTTGCCTAGGCAGGAGCCCAAGACTCAGAACTACCTAAAGGCAAGAGAGCGCTGGGTGGTGGCACATGCCTTTAGTCTCAGCACTTGGGAGTCGGAGGCAGGTGGATCTCTGTGAGTTCAAGGCCAGCCTGGTCTACAGAGTGAGGTCCAGGACAGCCAAAGCTACACAGAAAAGAAAGAAAAGAAAAGGAAAAAAAGGGCAAGAGACCTGTAGCTAAGTTAGAAAGAACTAAACTAGGTGTGTTTGTGCCTGCTGAATTTGTTACTTAAAAAGTTCAGGCTGCAAGGGCCAAGAGTTCCTTATGTAGCCTTGCTTTATTCCAGGGGTGGGGACTTCCTTCAAAGCAGCCCTAGTGAGAAGTCTTGAGAGAACCTTATCACTCTTATTCATGGGAACCTGGAGCTAGGAGCCAGTCTCAATGGTTCCTGTAAGGAGTCTCCAAGGGAGAGAGAGAAAGCAAGCACCCTTAGGGCCAGCAAGGTGGTGCACGTCTGCCATCCTAACTCTTGAAGGCTAGGCCAGAGGACAGATAGCAGGTTTGAGGCTAGCCTGGGCTACAAAGTGCGACCCTGTCTCAAAGGAAGAGAAAAAGAAGGAACAGCTCCTTTAGCAGTGGCCTCGGCAAACGCAACAATTTCCTTCCTTTTTCGTCCCTGCCCACTCCTCAGCTCACCACACACGTCTCCAGTCTCTTTCACAAAAAGCCCAAGCTGTAAATGTGCTAATCAAACAGCATCTTAACATTCTCCAGATGTTAGATGTGCTGCAGCTTGAGGAGTCTGGTTTTCCAGCCTGGCTGCAAGTGGGAGGGTCGTTATTAACAGGGCAGGCTGTGGTCCAGAAACTCCCTTACCGTAAAAGTTCTCCATGGGAACATGAGCCAAGACACAGGTGACTTTGCTCCCTGTTCATGGCTTCTAGAAGTGTTTTTATCCACGTAGAGCTCCACCTGAGAACGACAGGGAAAAGGGCTGCCTGGTGATTGCTGTTCAGACCAAGCCTACTGAAGCGCTCTTGGGGGGGGGGGGGGGGAAGGCTGGGCCTATTTATTCAACGGGATTGGAACTTCTAGCCACCAAAGGGTTGGTGTTTCATTACAAGAACTGTGCATGCGCCCCCCCCCCCAGGTCACAATAAGCTGTGATGGTTTTCTGGCAAGATGTCTTAGGGAGGGAAAGACGGCCAGGCATTGTTAGTAATAGCCCCTTTCAGGGGTCATAGCAATGACCTGAGCTTTCCTGGTCTAAATTTAGCCTGCAGCTGCCTCAGGAAGGTTTGGGGTCTGCAGTCTGGCTGCCTGCCTTCCTTCAGCTGGGAGCTGGGGGAGCTGATCTCTGTCAGGAGTGGTTTGCCGTCTTGTTTCCCACAGTCAACACAAACCGGTAATTCCACGGGCCGGAAGCCATCTTTGCTGGGAGGTGGAAAAGGAAAGGGCTTTCAGGCGTGGAATGTGGCCCCTCTGCTGTACTTCCCTGAAGTAGAATTAACAAAGGCTAGTAGTGCTGTTCTGTGCCTTCAAGGGGGTGTGGATTGGCTGCTCAGTCCTGGCCTGAGCTGTGTTCCACCATCTGCAGCACACAGGATCACAGGAGCTGCAAGCCACCCGCTCAGGACCTTCCGTGGGCTCAGCTCTCTTTGTAAACTCTTGGCAGCCAGCATCATTTGCACCATGCAAGAAGGTCCAAAGTTTCCCATGGTTGCTGAGGCTCTCAGCACCATCATGTTGGGCCTCTTGTTCTTTTTATATGAATGGGGACTCCATCTCCCTGAGGCTACCAGATCCTTTCTTGGGAGTGGGCCATCCCTTCATAGCTCTGGGGACACTCCTTAGCCTCAAGCAAATATGTCACCATGAGGGAATCTCAGGCTGGGCCTCTAGAATGACAGCAGTCTTACCGGACAGTGCTTAACCTCTTCAGCCCATATCTCCTCCTTCAGACCCCATTGCTTTCCTCTGTAGCGACTCCCCTACTTGGAGCTCTGTCTGCTTCCTCCAGGGCTGATGACATTCAGCTGGGAAGGGGTCCTAGGCAGCAGCCAGGTTGTATCACCTCAAATTGGTACTTGTGAAGGAGGCTTCTGAGTTCAGAAAGTTAAGAGTCTGGAAACAGCCATTCTTGAGGCAGGCAAGCATGGCCCGAAGAGCCAGTCCTTTGCTGTGTAGCAACTGTGCCCTGCTTACCAAACATGTGACTTATGCAAGCCAGGGAGGGTGAGAAGGGGGACAGAGATGTCCTTTGATTTCCCAGCTATGAGGAAGTTTTATTCTATAACCATGCCTCTGTTCCTAGGCCAGCAATGAGTGCATATTTTTGATGGAACTTAAAAATAACTGGATTAAAGGATCAGGTCACCTATTACCTGGGGAAAAGCATTTCTAATTTAACTATAGTGGCTGCAGCAGGAAGTAATCTGGGTTATTCAGAACTGAGAAACCTGGCCATGCAGCAGGCACCTGGTGTTGGAGCAATTTGGGTCACACTGTGCATTTAGGCTAGGAGCCTGGGAGGTGGTGGTGGGCCAGACGCCATCAAGAGGAGACATACCCTGTGGTTAGTGAGGAAATGGAGTTACTGTGAACAGAGCAGACATTTGAAGTGTTGGAACTTAAACAACTACTCCTTAAAAAAAATAAGATGACTTATTCTTTTCATCTTATGTATATGTAAGTTATCATGTGTGTAGTAGCCCTTGAGGCCAGAAGGGGGCGTTGGATCCCCTGGAACTAGAGTTTCAGATGGTCGTGAGCCACCATTGGGAGCCGGAAACCCAACTAGTTCCTCTGCAAGAGCAACACATGTTCTTAACTGCTAAGCCATTTCTCCAGCCCCTTTTTTAATATTTATAGTTTAATCATGTTTATGTGGGGAAGGGTATGTGCATGTGAGTATATGATGCCATAGGAGTCCAGAAGATGGCGTTGGTTTCTTTGGAGCTGGAGTTACAGGTTGTTCTGAGCCTCTGGGTGTAGATGCAGCGAAAAAGCAGTATGTACTCTTATGAATGAGCCATCTTTCCAACTCCTCCTACTCCTTTGGAGAGGTTTGCTTTGGCTCATGCTTTGACATGATGGCAGGATGGTCTTGTGGTCTACAACATCTGGGCATATTAAGCAGAGTAAAGGGCTGGAGGGATGGCACAACAGTTAAGGGCACTTGTTGCTCTTGCAGAGAACCAGCGTTTGGTTCCCAGCACCTATATGGTAGCTAACAACCATCCGTGACTCCAGGTCTCAGGGATCCAAGGCTCTTTTCTGAACTTTTCAGGAACTTCATGCACACGGTGCATATATATACTGAAGGAAAAGACTCATACACATAAGATAAATAAATCTTCCTCCTCCTAGAAGCAGAACACACACACACACACATAAACACACAAACACACACACACACACACA
>CABHPH010114314.1:11618-44466 GCA_902168325.1 Peromyscus nudipes | reverse complement strand
TGAAGACAGGCGGGTCCCAGGGGACAGCCAGCCTAGCCAAAATGATAAACTCCAGGTTAAGTCTCTCTCTCTCTCTCTCTCTCTCTCTCTCTCTCTGAGTTACTAATGAGTCAGACGTTCAGCATTGTCTACTGATGATGTGACTGGAGCTATAAATGATACAGGTGAATAGCCCTACTCCCTTTACACGTATTAACACAACACACTTTTGGTTGCTATGCGTTAACTGTGTTTTCTCTGAATTCCAGCCAGCTTCTATGATAAATAGTGATTAAAGGTAATGCCATGGAAATATTAGGATAATGCTTTAGGGACTAGTGTTCAAATATCTGATGTATCACTCACCTCTGCAAAGCTAGCCAACTTCCATGAAGTCAAAGGTGTTCAGTGGGAATTGGACTAAGATGCTGTGACAGAATACACAGGAAAAGCACAGGGAGGTGCCTCTGGTAGCTGTTGCCTGCAGGTCACCCTTGGATAGTTGGTCCTTTCAATAGCATTATATTATAAAAGAATTAACTACCCCCAGCTATGGTATTGAGTGGGAGGAGCCATGAATTCCTTTGTACATGCATGTGTGTGAGTGCACATGTTATTATGGAGGCTTGAGGTTGACTTTGGATATCTGCTTCCTCAGGCACACACTATTTTTTTTTGAACAGGGTCTCTCATTGAACCTGGAGATCCCCAATTCAGTTAAACTTGGCTGGCTGAGGAGCCTCAGGGATCTTCTGGTGTCTTCCTTTCTAGCTCTAGGATTACAGACATGTGATTGATAGCTTCCCCGGTTTTCTGTGGGGTGCTGGGGGTCCACACTCAGGTCCTCACGCTTGCACAGCAAGCGATTCCTGACTGAGCCTCCTGGAACTGTCAATTCTTATAGTTGATTATAAATACCAGCAGAGTGCAGATGGGACTTAAGTTTGTCTTGTCACAGCTGTTGGTTTCCCAGGCTCTCAATATTACCTCATCCCTTTCCAGACGGTTTTGCAATCTCTCCTGAGATCTACTCATTTTCCTTGAGAAAGATTTTTTTTTCCCCTAAGTCCTTGGTGTTTGTCTCTGTTAGGTTTCTGGTGGTGCTGTGATAACTTGTAAACATAGTGGTCTGAAGGAAGAGAAGTTTATTATCATTTCTGGCGGGAAAAGTTTCATTAGGCTAACATGAAGGCATTGGCTAGGATGTTTCTTACTGGAGGCTCTAGGGATGGGTCATTTCCCAAGTTCAGTAAGGTTATCCAATTCAGTTCCTGTAGCAGGTCTTTCTTTGGATTGCCAGCTCCTGAATAATGATACGGAGACTTCTTATTAAGTACGAAAGCTTGGCCTTAGCTCAGGCTTGTTCCCAACTAGCTCTTAAAACTTAAATTAACCCCTTCATAATAATCTACACATTGCCACATGGCTTACTACTTCCCTCAGTACACTAATGTCCGACTTCCTCCAAGTCTGGCCAATTCCTGCTTCTCAGATTCCTTCTCATAGTTCCTATCTCTGCCGGGAAGTCCTACCTATTCTTTCTCGTCTAGCTATTGGCCATTTAGCTCTTTATTCAGAAAGCACCTTAGGCAGACGAGGTAAAACAGAGACACATCTTCAAAGTGTACAAAAAGATTATCCTACAACAAGTTCCTCATGGGTAGGATGGAGATTCCTCTTTACTCGCTAGCTCTCAGCCTGTCGTCTACATCCCTTGGCTCATCCTCCTGACCTTCTTCTTCAGTGCAGCAAAGCAAGTTATAGTTTATAGTTTGACCTTTCCTTTGGCTTCCTTTCTTGTTCTCACCTCTTTTGCTTTTCTCTTATTTTTTTACAGTGTTGAAGTCAGTTTAGTTTTATTTTAAAAATTTATTCTTTCACAATTTTATGTATGTATACAATGAAATTTGAGCATACTCACCCCTCCATTTCCCTCCATCAACTTCCCTCCAACATATTCTCCTTCCAACTTCGTTGTTTCTTCCTCCTCCCTTTTTCTCCCCACACTCCTCTGCTTTCTGCCCCTCCTTCTTGTAAGATAACCCAGAGTCCAACTAACACTGCCTCTATGTGTACAGATGTGGGGCCGTCTACTGGAGTATGGGTAACCCACCAATGGCCACAGCCCCAAAGAAGAATGACTCTTCCTCCCCCAGCAGTCATCAACTGCCAATAGTTTCTCAGTTAGGGGTGAGGCCTCATGAGTGCCTGTGATCTGTTGTGCCTATGTGAGTAATCCAGGCTACTTTCCCTGCCTTGAGGCCAACTGATTAGGAAATCTGATTGCATCTTCAAAACCCCTTAACAACAATACCTATGTTAATACTTGATAGGGCAGTCAGAAGGGGAATTTTGAGGGTAGGGGAAAGTATCTTTGTAATTCTTTGTACGGCACCCTCCCACAAGGTAACACAGGAAGCTACCATCAGTCATCCTCTGGGATATATTTTCCTTTTAAATGCTTCATAAGACATTATGGGGGTGGGGGTGGGCCTTTTTAGATCCATGGGAACAAGGGTTAGTGGTTTTTGTGGAGAAAGTTTGTGAGACTATGTTTGAGTGTGAGAAGTATCTCCTGATTGCTAAATAATAAAATGTCTTAGAAATACACGTGGTCCTCATTAGTAAAATAAATGAAAAAAAATACTTAAATATCTTGAAAATATTTGAAGAGATTTACATAAACCAGAAATGGGGCACTGGAGAGATGGTTCAGCTGTTAAGTTCATATACTGCTTTTGGAGAAGACCCAAGTTCAGTTCCCAGCATCCATAGAGGATAGCTCAACACCACCTGTAACTTCAGCTTCTGGGGACCAAGGCCCCTGACCTTTTCAGGAACCTGTTCTCACAGGAAGATACTCAGACAGACACAGACATATAAGTAAAAATAAAATGAATCTTAAAACAAAACAAAACTGAAAAACCCTGGATATGGAGAAACACCCTCCTCCTTTACTTTTTTAAGTTATGGCATTTGCTGCTTTGGCCATGTGAAATGAACTCTGTAGTTACTATGTTAGCAGTTTTAGACATTACATAGGTATCAATTTATGGATAATACATGTTAGTTCAAAATATGAAAATCATGAGATAAGATTTTATTGCCTTGCTTGGTGACATAACACAAAATTGTAGCTATCTATATCTGTATCTATATGTGTCCTGCTACTATATATTCATGGGGCTTGGTTACCTCCAAAGAAAGTCCACAAATGCCCAAGTCCCTTCTGTAAGATGGTGTAGTACTTGCATAAAAGCTAGGGACACCCCACCCTCTGTACCCTTTACATCTCTAGACTACACATAATGAACAATATGTCAATACTGTGTAAGTAGTTGCTATCCTGAATTTCTTGGGAATAAAAACAAGAAAACAAGTCTGTGTATATTCACTACAAGCACAAGTATATTCCAGGATATATCCAGTCTTTAGCTATTAGAGTCCATGGACATGAAGGGATGTTTATATATAGGTATGTATAGATTTACAACAATAAAGAGGGTCAAATACAGGCAGATACAATAGATTCTTTCTTATTATATGGCATGGGTACAAGTCTTTGCACTCTTGAGCAAAATCAATTATAGTACTGCACAAGGAAAAGAAACTTATTATCAATTTTGTCTCCACCCACATTCTATTGTTACATGATGCTTTCTATCTTTTAGACACCCTTGGGTGTGTGTTCTCTCATCCAAATATCCACAAGGAATGGCTCCCCATTGCCAGGACTTTTCCTTTGCACACTCGCATTCACTCTGACGTCATCACTTTCTTTGCATGGTCTTTCTGTGAATTCCCTTCAGCTTGGCTCACATTTATAGGGAGGACTAGAAGACAGCCATGCTTTTGATAACGGCCTATCATTTCATCAGGTCTGACACATTCAGAATTCCACCCACCCTTGGCATGGAACCCGGGCCCTTTCAAATCACACATTAATCTGTGTCAAGTTGACCATTGTCCGTGTTCAGGCCTTTGACTGGAAGAAGCGGGGCTGAAGGAGAAAGGAAATCATATCCTGTCAATAAGCGCTGAAAATATTTAGTGTGGCAGGCTGTGTGTTTTCTTTCTTATGAAAAGCTGATTAATATTCAGTGGTTGGAGGTTAATGCCCCATTCATTTTATTCGCTTTACATCCTGCACACAGCAGTGGTTGTTCCAATTTCAGCTCCTAATTCATACAAGTCTGTTTCCAATCAGGAGATTAGTAACTTACTGCCTAAGCAGAGACAAACCACACAATTGCTCAGCTTACCTCTCTTCCCTGCTCAGGCATGCATGTGCGCTTAAAATGGACTCGCTCATGGATGGATGTGGATGCTTTGAGACCAGCAAAGTTCCTCCAGTGTGAGTATATCTAGGAAATTTTATTTATGGTGTAAGCATGGGAGAGACACAGATGGATGAAAGTGACAGGGGAATTGTCTAAATACCTTTCCAGGCACCAAGGTCTTTAGCCTTGCTCACAGACTGTATATTCTTGAAGTTTTCTCAATCACAAATACTCTTCCATTGAATTCTATTTCAACTGTATTAGGATGAGTCACAAATGACAAGATTCTTTCTGCTTTCTCCTTTTGCAGAACATTTCATCATTTTCTAAGTTTATCACAGCACAGTTTATCTACAAACTCTGCATTATTACTTTCATTTTTGAGGCAGAGTCTCACTGTGTAGAACAGGATGACTTCCAGTTCACAGAGATCCACCTCTTTCTTCCTCCCACGTGTTGACATTAAAAGTGTGTACCACTAGGTACACTGATTTTTATCTTATAGGATCTTTGATATAATTGGAGCCCCCCTCCCCTTCTTTTTTCTTCAAGGAAGTGAAATTCCAGGTAGATGAACTCAAGAGGAATGATAATGTAGGCTTTTCTGGTCATGCAAGGAAAGCCTTTGAATGGGTCAGCAAAGCAGAGAGGGATTGCCATTTCCTGAAGCACCTTTTGAAATCTTACCATATTTATCTAGAAAGGATTCTGAGCAGAGCTGCAGGCTTTACCCACTTGGTTTACAATTATTTAGTCACTGTAGGGGAGGTATTTGCACTCAAGATAGGGGAGGAGCCGTGAGAAGGAATTTGCATTTCAGGAGTTCGAGTGCAGAATGGTTGACTAAAAGAAATCACTATCACAGTAGTTTTTTGTATTGCTAGGTATGTTTTTGATTGCATTTATTTCTTATATAGCCATATTGTGCTTCTAAAAATTGGACACAGTTTTAGATTGAAGGGGTTGGAAATATAGCTCAGCTGGTAGAGTGCTTGCCTAGCATGCATGAAATCATGAGCCTGATCCCCACCATGACATAAACTGGGCATGACTGGACATGCCAGTAATCTCAGTATTGAGGAGATGGAGGCCAACCTCCATTGCATAGTGAGTTTGAGGCCAGCCTGGGAAATGTGAGACTCTGTCTCAAAATGAAAACAAAATTTTAAAGAAAAGGGATTAAGAAGAAATTCTTAGCTTGAGTGATTTATTCAGAGATGTTGAGTTTGGTTGTGATCTCTCACCCAAAGATGTCAATGTATCTTATTTCAAGGTTTGAAATCCACCTCCATCACCTAGGCACCACGAGGGTACCATCCTCTCCTTTCCTCTTCGATTGATGTATTAGTAAAAAGGCAAAGGATATTATTTTGAATAAAACACAAACCAATCAATCTGCTACTGAAAACATGCATCCAATTCCAGGTTGGAATTGACTCTGTTTTAGTTACTAGTGAAATGGCCCTGATCTCATGTCTCTAAGCCTCAATGTATAAAGGCAGCACCAGGAGGCTGGCAGTTTGAGAAAGAGTGCTTGCTTTGCAAGCATGAGGACCTGAGTTCAAATCCTCAGCAGTCATGTGACAAGCCAGATGTGGCTGTGCCTACAATTGTAAGCCCAGAATTTTTAGGGGCTGAGACAGGGGGATGTTTGGAGTTTGCTGGCTGTCAACCCAACTCCAGGTTCAATCAGAGACCCTTTCCCAAAGAATAAAATAGAGAGTGATAGGCCAGGACACCCATGTCTTCCTATGGTATCCACAAGTGTGTACAGGTACAGTTAACCCACACTTACAAGGGTGTATACACAATATATCTATATCTCCCCACAAAATTGGCATATCCCAAGCTACCATAGTGTCAGTTCATCAGAGGTTTATTGTGAGAAATGTATGGTTTGTACCTGTGGAAATACTTGTAAATCTATGCACTGCTAAACAAATTAGTCATCACAGCTAGTTCTCTGTGATGTTTTTAATCTGCCCCTGTCTATGGACTCCCCAGCCAGCCTTCCAACTTCAGTCAACCACCTTGCTGCGTTCTCTTTGAATTTGGGGAAACACAGCTGCCTTAACTTTTCAGCTAAGTCTCAAATGTCTTCTATCCTACTACTAAAGGGCTGGGTCAGCAAAAGCCCAAGGAATTTTGGGCAATAATTCTGTCATCTAGAACTGTGCTTCTCATAGAATGCATAATGTCCTGTCAAAAACTCTTGAGCATCTTTAGCCCTGGGTCTAAGCACCAACCCCTGGAAGCCACATGTGGGAAAGTCCTTGAGTTTTATCTGGGAGCTTCCTAGCCCATGTGACCTGATGTCTCATTCTTGTCTTTCTTTAAATGGCAGTGCAAACCACAAAGGTACCATCCTCATCACTTCTAAATATTATCTTCATTGATATTGAATACGTTGCTATGCAACCACTAGAACTCTTCATCTGGTAACACCAAAACACTGTCCCCCTCAAACATCAGTGCCCTCTGGTCTCGTTTCATCTCCTAGGTCCCAATCTGCACATCACTCCTTCCGCTATGATCTTGTCTCTCTGGGTATCTCTCCTAAGTTGTATTATCTCATACTCCTTTTGTGACACTTATTTTGTGGAGCACCCTATCTTTAGAACTCATCCTTGAAGGATGCACACTCCTTTTTTGTGTGAGGAAGGATGGCAGCTACAGTCTTCAGAGACGTCCGGGGATTGTTGGGGAACCAATCGGCTTGGAGATTCCACAAGCCTCTCTAGATACTGGCAATGATCCAAAGTATGGTAGTAACATTAGCATCAGTCTTAATAGATGCTGATAAAAGCACCCACTGACTAGGTTTCCTTGAGTCTCTGGGAAGAACTCCAGGGGTCCAGCACTCTTAGGAGGAGGCCATGGCTTCCTGGACACCAGGAAAGCCTCACGATAGAGTTTCTCAGCACAGCGAGGCCTGCCTTTTAACTCTCTCATCTTTTATTTCACAGATGCCACCAGGAGGGATTCCTTGGCTTGTGGAAATACTATGTTCTCTTCCTGCCTTTGGGTGACCATTAAAAAAAAAGCCGGAGCTTGAGCAGAGCTCCACACCGGGTGTCTGGCCAAAATGCAAAGTTGCACCGCAGTTTGCAGGCAGACACTGTTTTTCAAGAGAGGGAGCAGAGTGCCGTGCCTTTCAGCACCTCCTCCGCCACTTCTTTAAAAGATGATTTAAATTTGAGGCAATGGGCCCGAATGCTGAACATCTGACACCCAGACAAGACCTAATGAATCATACCCTTGACCAGTGTTGCTCCCCTCCAGCCACTTCGCTTGGAGTCCGTGGTGGTGTTTTGTTTTGTTTTTCCTCCCCCACAAAAACATTTTTTTCTTACACAGACCATGTGCTTGTTAGCAGCAGCCCGGGCAATTCATTGTATTTGTGGCATGGCTAAGACATCCAAGGGAGCCTGCAGACCCAAGTGCATGCTTCTTATCCGTGGCTCTGAGTTCCACAGGGGAAGGACAGTGGTATTCCTGAGAGACTTAACTTAGAACCACATTCCTACACAGCCTTGTTGCATATTATGCAGCCTCCATAGCCAGGTGTTCCCAACTCTGTAGCATCAAGCTTTGCTGTGACATAAGTGACTCAGAAGGACAAAATGTTAACAACTGTGTGTGGACAGAAATGCTGGTACTAGGGGAAAGGCCCTAGTTCTAAGTATTGAGTAGAAGCAATAATCCCTGGTGTGAGAAATTTCTCCATGAGGGAATGTGGGATGACAGACTAGTGCATGCTTGCCTGAAAATTGAAGGGCTATCATGTGATACTGTTCCTGATGAGATGTGAATAAATATCTAGTCACCCCAGAGAGGGACCCTAAACAGACCAAAGTAACCATACCACCGCAGTCCAACTTGGTGAATCAGTGAGTTTGTTACAGTTACTTAAAAGAGCATGGGGACTGGGCTATGTAAAGGAGTGTGGATGACTCAAGGACAGCTGCATCTCTGAAAGCCTACCCCAGCATGCATGACAACTCAAGAAAGCTGGAAACCTGGAGCTGTCTGTGTGTCTTGCAGGCATTTCAGCAAGTCTGAGAGTCTCCTCTCCTCAGCTGTCCTTATTGCTTATATAATCTTGAAGAGGGAGGGGCTTTTTATATCTGGTAAATTTTAGGGACTTCCTAAGACTTGTAAGTTGTTGACTTCCTGAATCTTATTGAGAGCTTTCTTTCCAGGTAGAGTGTTTTAATTCAGAGAAATTGCTACACTACAAGGACACAGGATGAATAAACCTGGGCTTCTTATCTTCTTTGTGGACCCTGAATTGGGCCTCACTCACCTCTCTGAGAGCTCAGTTTTTGATTGTTCTGATGATTCCTGTCTGGTTGTTATTTTTCAGGTACCCAGAACCATACGTGCAGAGAGTTGGCAGGGCTCTTCACTCAGTGACTGTAGCATATGCAAACAATTTAATCTTCCAGTCCAATCTTTAATGTAAATGTTTAATATAAACCTGATGTTAACATGATGTACATGAAGTTCTGGCAGGAAAAGTGGGGATTTACATTGTTCTGGAAATCAGATATTCTCATCGCAGGGGCAGCGATGGCCTTTAAGGATGGCAGGGTTTTCCTTCACAGTAACAGGTGCACCCCAAAGTGCAAATGCCTAATGTATTATAGGGGAGTCAGTTACTCATAGTTGCTCCCTGTGGTCTGCATGTTCAAAAACCGAGGGTTCCTAATTGGAATTTAGCTGATGTCAAATGAGTGAGGTAGACAGAAAGTGGACAGTCCCAGCTGTGACAGGATACCTCATTGCTGATGGATCCAGGAATGGCAACTTCATCTCTCTGTATCTGAAAAACTAAGGTTTTATACACAACTGGCCCCAGAGCCTGTTTTTGTCCAACCTCAAGCTAAGAATGGCATATATGTTTATGTGTGCATATGTATATATGTATGTGTGTACATATAGGGGGCCGTGTGCATGTCACAGTACGTGTTTGGAGGTCAGAGAACAACTTGGAGGAATCTGCTCTTTCTTATCTCATAGGAGTCGGGGATTAAACTCAGTATTCAGGCTTGGCAGCAATTACATTTCCTGCTGAGCCATCTTGCTGACCTTTCTGACTGTTGTTTTGAAACACTATGTTTTAGGCCCAGACTTTCCTTTAACTCCTAGCGATCCTCCTGCCTCAGTCTTCCAAATGTTGGGATTACATACATGTCTTTGCATGCCAGGCTATTGTTTTTGTATTTTTTAATGACCAGAGCAAACATCTTTATTACCTGTAGAAGTGATATAATTGTTCCAATTCCATCCTTCATAGATTATCATTTGAACATGGCTACAGTCATTCATTTACCATCTCGTCTCTGGTGAGCAGTAACTACATTGGCAGAATTTGTTTGAAATGTGACTACAGGGTCCATACAAACTAAATACTTATTTTCTTTTTTCAATAGAAAATGTTTCTTAGCTTGGCTCTTGCCAGCCCATTGTCAATGATACCATGTTGACTGATTTTTAATACTAGCTGTCTATGTATTCACTACTCCATCTGCACATGGCATGTTGTACATTCATTTTCCCCTTTAAAGTGTTTGCTGATGGCACTGTCCACTTAGAGCTGACCACTCTGAAGTCTCTTATTCTTTCACACCCCTCCCCAAGGTACACATATCATCAAGGAAGAGGAGGTGGAAAGAGCGGAAGAATCAAAGGTAGTGGACGGCTGCAGCGAAACAGCACTCTTCAGTCACAATAGGAGGAAGCTACATATGTGAACTCACAGAGGCTGTAACAGGCTCTGCTTTAGGCTTTTTTTTCATGTTAGTGGTTATTTATAAAGCAAATAAAAAATATCCACATTGCCAGATGTCTGATGCTTTATTAAGCAGATAAAGGGAGGGAATACAGTTCAGTGTGGAGAGGACCCACTTAGCATGCTCAAATCCCTGGATTTGATCTCTAGTACCATATAAACCCAGTATGAGGGTACACTTGCCATCCCAGCACCCAGGTGGTGGAGAGAGAAGGATCAGAAATTCAAGAAACCCTGTCATAAAAAGATCTGTGCGTGCACACACACATACACACACATGCATACACACGCATATACACACATGCACACACATGCATACATACACACACACACACACACACATACACACACACGGCATGGAAGTAGGAACAAGCCACGTTGGGAAGAAGAAAGGAGTAGAGTGAATATGTTCACAGTATATGTATGTCTACATGTCTGAGCCTGTAAAAAAATTAGATTTAAAAAAGTTAATAAAAGAAAATAAAACAGACATTTAATGAAACTGGCTGATCACCAGTGTTTGCAACTGGGGCTAGACAGGTGCCTGAGCTCAACAAAGCAGCCTGAAGATGGAACCCAGAATTTTCATGTGTTTGGGTTTTGTCTTTAATTCCCACCCCTCATGGTAAGGCTCAGGTTGATTTGACAACCACCAGCCAGGATAATGACTTGATTTTATACTTTTTTTTTTCTCTGAGAAACACGGCTTATTTTACAGCTAACACCTGACGTGGCCTTCCTTCAAAGCAATTCTGATTCCCCTTATCTTTGACATCCCTCACCTTCCAACCCCCACAGCTCCCGTCTCCAGACTGTTCCCTATAAGCAAGTGGACTCTACGTTATGGAAGTGTCTAAACCTTGGCACTTGAATGCTAGATAGCACAGTTCCTGATAACACATGCTGCCTCTCTCCCTCTCCTTGGGAAAGAATGTCCTCATGAAAGTGAAATTGCACCCAAGCATGCTGAATTCCTAGACGAAATATATTGAGGAGTCTGGTATTGGCCAGGTGACAGCAACCCTTTTGTTCCCAGCCAAATATTTACAATGGGGCCAGATTGACATTAATTGTGACCGAGCATTCCTGACCTTGGCGTAACCTTCTCAGAAGGTGAGGAGAAACGATTTAATCTCTGTGCTTTTATGGTGGTATCTTAATTTTTTCCTCCAAGCTTAGAATTAATTTCCCTAGTTTACAGGCTGTATGGGAATGTCCCAAGGTCCCCTTGGCCCCTCTGGATGAAATAATTAGCTGCACATGCTGTCCAATATTCTCCTATACACGGGCCCCTCATTAGTTTCAAATCTTGGTTTAATTTCCAGCAGAAATAGTTCAGGGTTTCCTGAGACTCAGCAACTGAACCTGACCAACCGCAGGGGGTCTCGTACCCAGACTGCCCCTTTCCTGGTTCTCTGCCCACCCGGCCCTCCTTCCTGAGAGGCAGATCTCCTTCAGGTACATTGTTGCTGTTTCTGCATTGGTGAACTGTCCAGATCAGAAACCATTCCCTGAGCACGTAGCGCTTGCCTTCCTCCGGTCCCAGTTGCTCATTTTGATTTGAGTCCCTTAGCTTTCTGGGATAGGTTTACTTGAGTCTATTCGTGGCATCTGGAGGCCACCATAGAGGGGAGCATCAGTTCTTCCCAAGGAGAAAAGCTCATGATTTATTAAACTATTCTTTATCATTTTCGGATTACAGGTAAAGAAATGAAGTAGTAAATAAAATATGTACAGGAAGTCTGGGGTGGTAGAGAGGATGGCTCTCAGGAGCAGTGAAGATGGATGTGTGCTGTGTAGAACGATGGCCTTGGAAGTGGCTGATGGAATGCTTTCTTCCAGACCGCCTACAGAACCATCCTGCTGGAGGATGCCCAGATTCAGTGGACTTCTCAAAGTCGGGGGGTCCTGACCTGAATACTCAGAGCTGTGTATCTAGACACGTGGGTTCAGAATTCTGTAACATTTGATTGCAACTCTCTTTCTCTTTAGATCACACTCACTAGATTCCATAGCCAGTATTCCAGGAGGTGATGCTGGAATTGTCTGATCTGATCATTGCTACTGAATCTTGTGTTCTTTATATCCCTTCTGCCCCCAGAGACCTAACTCCAACAGGAGAAGCAAGACTGGCCTGCTTTGGGAGTAAAGTTTGATTAATGCCAGATCCTTAAACAGAGAGAGAAAGGGAGAGAGAAGACTTGAGAAAATGGAGGTATTCAGACTTTTAACCCTCATGTTGAGTTGTTTTTATTGGATGGAGTAACACTCTGATTATTCCCCTCTGCCTGGAACAGAACAGGATCCCGCATTTCTTTACAATTAAATTAAGTCTAAAGAATGGCAAAGACGTTATCGTTCATGCGATATGTCTGAGAGATACTGGTTTTGGTCTACTGGAATGGAGTGCAGAAGCCCTTGACTGGGTTGCTTTCTGAAATGCCAAGTTCTCTGGGCAAATCCCATTAAGGGGTTTCATGTAGCTTCTGTCTTTTTGTTTTCATTTGTTGGCTGCCACTGTTGGAGATGACTCAAGGGCTGTTCACGCCGAACTTGAGCTTAATTTAGACATTGGAAATACTAAAATGGGGATATCTGTCTGGTCATTATTTCCCTTATCTGTTTATCCTGCAAGCGTCGATCATATCTAAAATAATTTCATTATAGGAGCTTGGTCACTTGTTAATTTTCTTCACTAATCTGGCTTATGGCAAAATTTGTTATGGATTGTAGTTAGGTTGTTTTCTCAGCTTCCTCAACACACAGATGGATATTTTTTCACCAAGTTGGAAAAATACTTGAACATTTTTTTTTTTGTTTGAGATGGATTCTTGTGTAGCCAGGCTGCCTTTGAACTTGCAGTGTAACCAAAGTTGGCCTTGAACTTTACCCTCCTGACTCTGCCTTCCAAATGCTGGGCTGACAGGTGTGTGCAACCACATCTGACCTTGGTGCATTTTTTTTCTTCATTATTTTTCATGATTCCTCTGCTGTGTTCTCCTTTCAAGATACCATTTTGAATTCCTTGAAGTTTTTTCCATAAGTCATTAAGGTTCTGTTTTCTTTTCTTTTTTAGAAATTTATTTATTTGTATTTTATATATGTTAATGTTTGCCTGCATGTATATAAGTATACCACATGTATGCAGTGCCTGTGGAGGCCAGAAGAGGCTGTGTGAGTCCCTGCAAGTTACAGGTGGTTGTGAACTAGCATATGAGTGCTGGGTGCTGAACCCTGGCCCTCTGCTGAAAGAGCAGTGCATGCTGTTAACTGCTGAGCCTCTGTCCAGTCCCTGCCTGTTTTCTTGAAGGTCTTCTTTCGTTTCTTTAGTTCTTCAATTTGGATCTTATTCATCTTTATTTAAAGTCTCTCTCTCTCTCTCTCTCTCTCTCTCTCTCTCTCTCTCTCCTCTTTCTTTCTCTTTCCCTCCTCCCCTCTTTCTTTCTCTTCCTAACACAGTCTTCTATTACATTACATCATAACTCTCCAGTCCAGTTGTTTCTTGTGACTTCTGTTTCCCTGACAACTTTCTGGTAACTGTTTATTAAAACTCCCATATTCTTCCAAGGTCTTGACAAATGGAGACAACGACTGTAAATCTCCTTTAAAGCTGATGCCCACAATTTCCTTCACATGGGAGATCATGGGCTTGTTTATAGTGTCTGTTTCCTCCCGTGGGTGATGGTGCGTCATATTTTCCTTCTGTGAATTCTTAATTTTTTTTGCTTATCTAAGGCAGAGACTTCTATGTAGCCTAGGCTGGCCATAAACTGTGATCCTCCTGCTTCACCCTCCTGGGTGTTAGGATTATAAGCATGTGCCATCGTGCCTTGTACATGTTGATTATTTTCTGATTGCCTGGTTTATAGCGTGATGAATGGTAAGGTGTTCAGAGTTGACTGTCTTTCCTTAAGGGATGTTCTATCCTGGGAGACAGAGCATGTCACTGATTCTCCTTGAGACCTTTGAGTTTTTGTCTTAGGTTCGGTTGTGATGCTCTGGAATAATGTTTACTTTAGGTCACAGTTTTCCCAACTGTTCTTCAAGGGCACAGCGGTAAATATTTTAGGCCTCTGGGTGGGTTTTTCTCTGTTGGACTATTCAGTTCTTTCACTGTAACACAATAACAGCCATAGAAATCTGTAAGCAAGTAGACATGCTTGTGCACCAGCAAAATACAATTTATAAAAACAGATGATCAGGAAATGGGCCCCAGGAGGCTGATCCTAGGCATTTCATCTTATTCCTAAGTAGTGGCTTCTTTGGTGTTCACTTGCAGGCTTAGGATGTTAACAGTATCTTTCTCTTCTAGATGGGACAGAGACCCAATGTCTCCCAGTCTTGTGCAGCCTCAAGTTCCCATTCCATTCTTTGACTTAATGGTTTTCTTTCCTTCACAAGGCCTTAGGGGAAAAAAAAATTTACACCCCAGTCCTTGGTTGCTGTCTTAGAGCAAGCCCCGCCACACTCATTTCTTAGTGCTCTCCTCATTTGCCTAACCCATGGCTTCTATCCTTTCCCATGTTCTGCCGTGAAATTTCCATTTGCATTTGTTCTTGTGAAGGTTACTGTTTGTCAACTTGATATGAGCTAGAGTCACCTGGGAAGAGGGAACTTCAAGGGAAGAGTGGCCTCCATCAGATTAGCTTGTGGACAGATCTTTAGGGGGCATTTCCTTTATTAATGATTGGTGTGGGAGGGTCCAGCCCACTGTGGAAGCACTGGGCAGATGGTCCTGAGTATATAAAAGCAGTGGGAAGCAGGCCAGCAAGCAGCATTCTTCTACTGTCTCATTTTCAGTTCCCTCCACCAGTTTCTTCTTGAGTCTCTTGCCTGACTTCTCTCAGTTATGGACTGTGACATGGAACTGTGAGCCAAATAAACCTTTCCCTCCCCAGGTTACTTTTGGTCAGAATGTTTTGTCATAACAATAGAAAGTAAACCAGGACAGTGTCCCTAAGCTTTGATCTTTGTTTCCTGCATTGAGAAGGACCAGCACACACTTTGAGTTCTTTTCTGTGGAGTGCCGCTGTTGGGAAGTGACCCCAGGAGAACAACCCAGGGAATACAGAGCTTACTTCATGCATCTCCCTTAACTCCAAAATTTGATGGGCTAGAGAGATAGCTCAGCAATTAAGAATGCATACTACTCTTGTCTAGGACTGGAGTTTCGTTTTCAGTACCCATATTGGGTGACTCACAACTACCTGTAACTCCAGCTCCAGGAGATCCAACGCCTTCTCTGGTCTGTGCAGACCACTGTACTCATGTGCACATACCCCAACAGAGACACATATATTAAAGGTAAAAATAAATCTCGTTTGAAAGATGAATCCTCAAACTAGCACTGCTAATAATGCCCACAAACAAGTCCCTTATATGTTCTGTCCAGATTTATCATCATTTACAGAAGATAATAATGAATTCTAGGCACCAGGGCTCAAAGTAAATGTCTTCTCATTGCGTTTAAAAAAAAAAAAAAGTAAGTGTCTATGTAGTCTAGGGAGTTTGAACACAGTCAAGTCGTTCCTTAAATGGTTAAACTGGAGGGACTCATGGTCTGCAGAATGTGGGTGTGTCTCCTTTGACCACATTCTGTAATGATTCTTGGCTCCTATAAGAATTATCATCTCTTCAACATTTGAATGATGCCTCCTAGTCAGAAGTCAATATGCCCGCAAGAAATTCCAGAGGATTATAATTGATTAAACCTCACCACAACTTATTATCTGTTCTACATTTATTTAGAATTTTTTTCATACAATATATTTTAATCATATTCTTTCTCATCCCTCAACTCTTCCCATATTATCTCCACCTCCCTATCTGCCCAACTTCATATTTCTCTCTCTAAAAAGTAAAAAAAAAACCCAAAAGAACAAAAATAAAAACAAATAAGTACCCCCAAAACCAACAGGATAAAAAATATCAAAACAAAAAGCACACAAAAAACATGGAGTCCATTTTGTGTTGGCCAACTGCTTCTGGGCGTGGGGCATTGTTCCCTGAAGTGTGGTTGATATTCTCAGTGACACTTCGTCAGAGAAAATTTTTTCCTTTCTCAGGAGGTATTAGTTGCAAATAACTTCTTGGCTAGGGGTGGGACTTTGTGCTCACTTCCCCTTCTCAGTGCTGGGATTTTGTCTGGTTTGAACCTGGGCAGGTCCTGTGCATGCTCTCACAGTCTCTTCGAGTTCATATTGCATCAGCCCTGTTGTGTCTGGAAGATGCTCTTTCCTTGTAAGAACCACCACCTCTGGCTCTTACACTCTTTCCTCCCTCTCTTCCGCATAGATCCCTAATCCTTGATGGGAGCGCTTTGATAAAGGCATCCTATTTAGGCTTGAATGCACCAAAGTCTCTTCCTATCGACACCTTGTCTATTTGTGGGTTTCTGTGTTAATTACCATTTACTGCAAGAAGCTTCTGTGATGAGGACTGAGAAAGGCACAGATCTGTGGGTATAGTGATATGCTATTGGGAGTCACTTTGTTGCCACGTTCCTTTGACAGAATTATAATAGCTGGATTTCCTCTAAGGCCCACAGCCTACCTAGTCTCAGGTTCTTAGTCACTTCAGCAGTGTCAGGAGTGGGTTCCATCTCATGCAGCAGGTCTTCAATCCCAATTCAAAAACTGGTTGGTTACCCCCATAACTTTTGTACCGCTAGTGTACCAGTATATTTTGCAGGCAGTTTGCTGTTGTAAGTCACTAGGTTTGTAGCTGAGTGATACTGATGATGACTTTTCTCCTTGGGTAGCATGCAGAGTGTTTTCTAGCACCATGAATGCTAGTCAGTAGCAGTGAAATATCTGTCTTGGTACCAGCTCACCTTCTCTGTGTTTGATGATATAAGTAAGTAGTGTCTTCATCAACAGGGCCTATCATCAAGTTGTGGAGGATAACCAAAAAACCTTGGCAATAGTCTGTGATGTTTGGAGAGCTGTTTGAGACCCCTTTGGCCAATAGCTCAACAAGAGTTATAGTATTCCTGGCACTGGGAAAGTTTTACTTGGTGGCATAAGATATCTAGTTGGGTCATTCTCTCCCCCATTGTATGATAACTACATTTAATGGAATTGAAATTCCTTTCACATATACATTCAGTTTAGAAACTTCTATAATAGTGAGTTTTCATATGGCTTTTCAAGAGGCCACTAGTGTTACTTGTCCCCATTCATTTTCCCTCCTTCACTTGAACCATCCCACACCCTCTCCATTTAATCCTTCAATTCTAGATTCCCTTTATCTCTTTATAACACTGCATTGGATTTCTCCTTCCTCAGAAGATCCCTCCTGCCCACCAGTCCCTTACTAGCTACCCAACCTCTGTAGTTATTCTAACTGAAACACACATATCATATTTAAAGTTTAAAAGCTGACATCTACATGTAAGGAAAACATGACATGTTTGTCCCTTTGGGTCTGAGTTACCTCATTCAGGATGCTTGTTTCTAGCTCCATCCATTTATCTGCAAATTTCATAATTTTCTTAATGTGCCTTTGTGTTTTGCCATGGGTATCAGGTCCCCTGGAACTGGAATTACAGACAGTTGTGAGCTGTCATGTGGATGCTGGGAATTGAACCCGGGTCTTCTGGAAGAGCAATAAGTGCTCTTAACCACTGAGCCATCTCTTTCAGGCCCACAAATTTTATAATTTATTATCACTTTTCTTAACATCTGACTAGTATTCCATTGTATAAATGTACCACATTTTCACTACATATTTATTGGTGGAAGAACACTTAGGTTGTTTTCAATTTCCGGCTATTATGAATAGTACAGCAATGAACATGGATAAGCAAGTGTCTCTGTAGTAAAAATGCAGAGTCCTTTGGTTCATGTACAGGAGTGGTATATCTAGATCTTGCGCTATATCAATTCAGCTTTCTGAGGAACCTCCACACTGATATTCATAAGGGCTGTGGCAATTTGTGCTCTCCAGCAATGGATAGGTATTTCCCTTGCCCTGCACCCATGCCAGCATGTATTGTCATTTTTTTCATATTAAATGTGATCATTCTGACTGGCATGAGTAGTTTGGATCTGCATTTTCCTGAGGGCTAAGGATGCTGGACCTTTTCTAGGTGTTTCTGTCTGTGTTTCCTCTTTGCAGAGCACTCAGTTTAGTTCTAGACTCCATTTTTAAATTGGACTTTTTGTTTCCTTGTTGTTCAGTTTTTTTTAAGTTCTTTACATATTCTACATACTAACACACTGTCATATGTATAATTGGTAAAGATTTTTTCCTATTCTGTAGGCTGCCACTTTGCTTGAATGATGGTATCCTTAACTATACAGAATATTTTATTAACATGAGATTCCATTTATTAACTGTTGGTCTTAAAACCTGTGTTTTTGGTATCCTATTCAGAAAGCCCCTTCCTGTGCTGGTGAGTTCAAGACTATTCCTTATTTTGTCTTCTATCAGATTCAGGGTATCTGGTCTAATGTTGAGGCCTCAATCCAATTAGAGTTGAGTCTTGTGCAGGGTGATAGATGTTAATCTGCTCACTCTTCTAAGTCATCCGGTTTGACCAGCCTATGGAAGGTTTATCTTTTCTCCATCATGTAATTTTTGCTTCTTTGGCAAGAACCAGGCGTCCATAGGTGTGTGGAATTATGTCCAGGTCTTCAACTGTGTTCCACTGATCAATGTGTCTGTTTTTATGTCAATGTCATACTACTTTTATTTCTACAGCTTTGTAGTAAAACTTATAATCTGAGATGGTAATACCTCCAGCAGTTCTTTTATTATTCAGGATTGTTATAGGTATTCTCTTTCTGTGTGTTTCCATATAAAGTTTTTTTTTTTAATTTCTGTGAAGATTTGTGTTGCAATTTTGATGGGGATTGTATTAAATCTGTGGCTTTCTTTTGGTTGAATGGTCATTTTCATAATATTACTCTTACTGATCCAGAAGCATAGGAAATTTTTGCATCTTTTTGTATCTTCTTCATTTTTTTTCAGTGTTTGCCTGACTAATTTTTTGTCAGCTTGTCACAAGTTAGAGTTACTTGAAAGGAGGGAACCTCACGTGAGGAAATGCCTTCATAAGCTCCAGCTGTAGGGTATTTCCCCAGCCCATTGTGGGCAGTGCCATCCCTGGGCTGGTGGTCCTGTGTTCTATAAGAAAGCAGGCTGAGCAAGCCATGGGGAGCAAGCCAGTAAGCAGCACCCCTCCATGACCTCTGCATCAGCTCCTGCCTCCAGGTTCCTGTCATATTTGAGTTCCTGTCCTGGCTTCCTTCAATGAGGGCCTACATTGTGGAAGTGTAAGCCAAGTAAACCCTTTCCTCCCCAACTTGTTTTTTGGATATGGTGTTTCATAGTAGCAATACTAACCCAAAGACAACTTAGTACCAGGATTGTGGGGTACTACTGTGATGGAACCGACCATGTTAATTTGGGGAGGGCTGTGGAAGGCCTTTGGAACTTTGGGCTACAAAGTCCATTGAGTGTTGAGAGCTCAGTGAGCTGTTCTTTAGGATCTTGGAAGATTAGAATGTTGAGAGCAGTGCAGATGATGAAGGCCTGGCTTGTGAAGTTTCAGAGGGAAGCAAAGACTCAACCAAGCCTTTTGTGTGAAGAATCTGTAGTGTCCGGTCAGCTGGAGATGAAGAATCAGCTGTGATTAACAAAAGACCAGAACCACTAAAGTAAAAACTTTGTTATGCTGGGACAATGGATGCTGGTCTGCTGGGGCTGAGGAATCAGCTGTGATTAAGACGAGACCGGCATCATTGAGGTGAAATCTTCTGGGAAGTGTTTCCTGAGAGTAAGCACCCAGAAGCTGTGGTCCAGAGGTGGTTGAGGCTGTACCTTGTGCTGGCAGCTGAATTTGGTAAAGTAAGACTCACTTAGGTGGTACTGGTTTTGAAGGCATGAAGGGGTCATGGAGAGCAGCTGGGGCTTGGCACTGGGTAGCAGGGTCGTGTTCCTGAAGAAAGACTAGCGAGGCTTTTGTTGAAATAACAGCCTAGTTGCTGCAAGGGACCCCAGCAGTTTTGGAGATACCACTACCATGGGATGGCCACCAAGAACAGCAGTAGCAGTGGAGTGGAGCCAGCTGGAGCCTAGAAGACAAGCTGTGTGTGCTGCAGAGGGCAGAGCTGGAGAAGTGACCCAAGCCCCTTGGAGGAGCCCAGGATGTTGTGAGCGAATCCCAGATAACTGGACATTGATGTTTTTACACTGTTTGGAGTTTGGTTTTGCTTTGTTCAGATTGTGACTGTGCCCTGTTCTTCCCTCTTGAAGTATTTCACTTATTTTTAATTTTACTGGAATTCACAATTGAGAGTGAATTTGAAAAGAGAGTTTTGGTTTTAAAAGCGTCTTTGGATTTTTAAAGGTACTGAATTTTAAAGTGTTTGAATTTGTGAAGAATGTGGGACTTTTAAGGTTTGTGAAATGTTTTATATTGTGATACTGATGTTAATGTGTGATCTTGGGAATGAACAAGAAAGTAAAGGCTATGGCTTAACAGTGATATATTTGTCTGTCAAATTGATAAAGAGACAATTATTCTGCTTAGTTTTATGTCAACTTGACACAAGCTAGAGTCATCTGAAAGGAGGGAAACTTAATTGGGAACATGGTTCCATAAGATCCAGTTGCAGGGCATTTTCTTAATTTGTGATTGATGGGAAGGACCCAGCCCATTGTGGGTGGTGCTATCTCTGTGCTGATGGTCCTAGCTTGTATAAGAAAATAGACTGAGTAAGCCATGATGAACCAGCCACAAGCAGCACCCCTCCATGGTCTGTGCATAAGGTCATGCCTTCAGGTTCCTTTCATGTTTGAATTTGTGTCCTGGCTTCCTTCAATGATGAACCACAATGTGGAAGGGTAAGCCAAATAAACTCTTTCCTCCTCAACTTGCTTTTTGGCCACAGTGTTTCATAGCAGCAATAGAAACCTAACGAAGACAAATGTTTCAAAGTTTTTATTATCATACAGGTCTTTCACTTGTCCAGTTAGAGTTATCTCAAGATAAGTTTTAGAGACTGTTGTAAATGGTACTATTTGTCTTATTTCTTTATTACTATGCTTGTCATTTGTATATAGGAAGGGTACTGATTTTTGTGTGTTAATTAGTTGTTATGCTACTTTGCTGAAAGTGTTTATCAGTTGTAGGAGTTTAGTTGAATATTTAGGATTTTTTTTATGTATGACACCTTATCATCTACAAGTAAAACTATTTTGACTTATTCATTTTTTATTTGATCTCCTTCAGTTGCGTTATTGCTCTAGCTAAGACTGAATACTATTTTTAATAAGTATTAAAGTGAGAGCGGACATCCTTGTCTTAGTCCTGACTTTAGGGGATATGCCCAGAGTTTCTGATGTTGGCTGTTGGCTTGCTGTAAATTGCCTTTATTATGCTGATATATGTTCCTTGTATTCACAGTCTCTCCAGGAATTTTAGCAGGGAGGGATGTTAGATTTTGTCAAAGGCCTTTCCTACATCTAATGAGATGATCATGTGGTTTTTGTCTTTTAGTCTGTTTATATGGTGGATTATGTTTACTTATTTTATATATTGAACCATCCATGCAATTCTGGGGTAAAACCAACTTGATAATGGTAGATAATCTGTTTGATGTGTTCGAGAATTCAGTTAGCAAATATTTTATTGAGAAAATTTACATCTATGTTCATAAGGGATAGTGGTCTATAATTTCCCTTTTCTTTTTTTGTTGCTTTTGTGTGATCTTGGTATCAGAGTAATAGAGGGTTTGAAAAAGAATTTGTAAATGTTCCTTCACTTTTTATTTTATTAAATAATTTGAGAAGCATTGGAATTCTGTGCTAAATCCATCTCACTATGGGATTTGGGGGGTGGGCTGGGAGATTTTAATTATTGCTTCTGCTTCTATTTCACTAGGGGTTATAGATCTGTTTGAATTGCTTATTTGGTTTTGATTTAACTTCGGTAGGTTGTATATAACAATAAATTCATCATTTCTGTTAGGTTTTCCAGTTTGGTGGGCGGTAGATTTTTAAAGTATGTCTTTATGATTCTCTGAATCCCCTCAGTGTCTGTTGTGATGTCTCCCTTTTCTTTTTTGCTTTTTGGGTTTTTCGAGACAGGGTTTCTCTGTGTAGCTTTGTGCCTTTCCTGGAACTCGCTTTGTAGACCAGGCTGGCCTCGAACTCACAGAGATCTGCCTGCCTCTGCCTCCTGAGTGCTGGGATTAAAGGCGTGCGCCACCACCACCCGGCGTGATGTCTCCCTTTTCATCTCTAATTTTACTAATTTAGATTTTCTCTCTGTCTTTTGGCTAATTTGGCTAAAGGACTGTCAACTATGTTGATTTTCTCAAAGAACCAACTCTTCATTTCATTGACTATTTGTAATTTTTTTGTTCTATTACATTGATTTTCGCCCTGAGTTTGATTATTCTTCCCATTTACTCATTTGAGGTATTATTGATATTTGTTTCTCTTCAGCTTCCAACTGTATTGTCAAGTTATTAATATTGGATATCTCCATTTTTTTAAATAGGCACTTGGGCTATGAACTTACCTCTTAGAACTGCCTTCATTGTGTCCCATTATGTATCTGTTCTATCTTGACATGTATCCACCTACCTCTTAATTCTTTAGCAATGAAAATCCCTAAGCACCTTAGAGGGTTAGCTCTTAGGGTAGGTGCTGAACACACAAACTTGGAGACACAGACCTTTGAGACCTGATAATCTAAGAGGAGAAAATAGAAATGGAAAATATGAAGTATAGTAACAAGAAACAAACCATGTAAAGGAGGAGTGTGATGGTTGGTATTGTTAATTTGACATGATCTAGACTCAGAAGACAAAATTGCTGAGCACATCTATGATGAAGTTTCTGGATTAGGTCAATTGAGGTGAGAAGGCCCACTTTAAATGTGGGTGGTACCATTCTCTGGTTGGAATCCTGTACCGAGTAGAAGATAAAAGTGAGCTTAGCATCAATATTCATCTTTCTGCCTCCTGACTATGGATACCATGTGACCAGCTGCCTTCTGCCTCTGTAACTATGACTTCTCTACCAGGATGGTCTGTATGCTCCAAGTGTGAGCCAAAACAAACTCTTCCTTCATTAATTTGATTTTGCCACAGCAATGAAAACAGTAACTAATACCAGGGAGATTGGATAAGGCATATTTATGTGTATCTGGAGAAGTTAGCAAGGCCTTGAGCTCATCTTTAACCAGCTAGTAGGTAGTAATTTGTCACTTAGTAGGTCATGCATGTGTGAAGGATACTTAGGAAGAAAGAAAAATCACCTGTTCAGAGCCAGCCAGGCAGTAGTAGCACATGTGTTATGTGCTTGGGGTTAATAGGCAAGAGGAGGCAGAAGAAGAGGGACCGGCAGATTGGAACTGGCTTAGGAAAGACCTCACAGGACACAGTAGAGAATTTTCTTGAGATCCTTAGACCAGGAGAAGCTACTGAAGTGTTGGGGAGGACGGTGAGATGATCACACTTAGGCTTTGCCAAGATCTAAGTGGCCAACTGGAAAGGCTTAATGGGCAGGGGTGGAATTTAAAATCAACAGGAGGAGGAAGGTGGTGTACAAAGAGAGATCCTTCCACTAGAGCAAGGAAACTGAGCCAAGAACAGTTAGAATTGAGAAATATTTTGGAAGATAATTTTTGTGGCTAAATCAATGATAGGTTTAAGTTGGAATGAAGTATGTAGGGTGGACTTCAGCAGTGGCATTTTTGAGGGAATATAAATATGCTAAGAACAGTTCTATGGAGAATGGTGATTGGCAGATTTATTCCTTATTCATTTATTTAACAAGCATTTAGTGGATGCCTACTGTATGCCAAATATTGCCACAGGTAAAGTTGATGCTCTCACAGGGGTAATATAACCCTTTTTAAGTAATAATAATTTTAAATCTAGATGATAATAAGTAAGTAATTGAAAATCAAAGTGAGACAAAGAGGAATTCTTTAGTTTAGGAGAATCTTCTTGGAGGCTCTTACATTTGAGCTGAGACATGCATGGTTAACAGAACTTTGATGTGCAAAGATTACAGAAGCATCTAGAAGGACTCAACAGCAAAAACAAAGCCTGTGTGATCAGAATGAACTAAGATTGTTAAAATAGGGTCTGGAGAGATTGCTCAGTGGTCAAAAGCACTTAATGCTCTTGTAAAAGACTAGTGTTCAGTCCTAGCACTCACATGGTAGTTCACAACTGTCTGTACCTCTAGCTCCAGGGGATCCAACACATTCTTCTGGCCTCCCTGGGCACCTTCACACACACACACACACACACACACACACACACACACACACACACACAGATGGAGACAGAGAGGCAGAAACAGAGAGGCAGAGACAGATACACACAGAGAGATAGAGACAGAGAGACACACAGACAGACAGACAGACAGACATAGGCATGCACACAGACTAAATAAAAATAAAAATCTTACACAAAAGATTATTAAACTAATCTCGTGCCTGGGGCTGATGAGTATGCCAGGGTAGGAGGAAATAAGGTAGATTTTGGAAGAGAGTTAGGAGAGGGGAAATAATATGATTAAAATAAAATCTGTAAAAGTTTTTTTTTTAAGGAAAAGTTTAAAAAATAGGATGGCATAAGTGTTTGGAAATTATCAGAATGGCAGACTATTCCTTACTGTATGTCACAGGCTCCATTTCCCCTTTCCACAATGAGCACAGCCCTCATTATGGCTTTAGAGATAATTGAGTTTGAGAGGATTTCAGGCACCTGAGTGGAGATGTTTGCCAGATGGTCATCACAATTCTACAGGGGTACAAGAACTGAAAAAAGAAAGTAGTTTTGGAAGTTATCATCCAATGGGATCCAGTTGACAGTTGATAATTTGAGGGTGTGGAAGCATTTTCCTAGTGTGAGTATGTAGAAGCAGAGAGTCTCAAATTAACTGTCTCCCATGTACTTTGTGAAGACAGGCTTGTCTCAGGGTTACAGGCAATAATACTAGATGGTGTAACGGTACACACAGCCAGTTTCCTCTCAAGCCTGGCTTGTTCTGTGCTTTTAGAAGGCACAGGGCATGGGCATTGGGTTTGGTGAAACACAAATACCAGAGAACAGGGTTTTAAATAGAATCTTGGAACATATTTAATAGAAATATTAAAATTTAAAATAGAAAATACAAACATATTTCAGACTCACCGGGCTGTTGGTGATAACCACAGGTAGAAGGTAAACAGTTCACGTATTGTAAATTTCATTTTTCTGCATTATTTCACTAAAGTAATCAATTTCCCCCTCTTTTTTTTAATCTTGTCAAATGAAGCATCTTATGGTGAGAACAAAGCTGGTTTACACGTGCTAGCAGCTCTGAATCCCCACTAGGTATTGGCTTCAGCGGAGAATTTTCCTTTATTTTTATTACAATCACAGAGAGTTTAAAGTTTAATTACAAGTGTCTCCCGTGTCTTAAGACTATCCAAGTTGATTAACTTACATAAATGCTTGCTTTGTTTTTACTTACGTGTGTGTGCCAATGCCTGTGTGTGTCTATGTGCTCATGTGTTTGAGTAACCACAGAATGCAGAAGAAGGTGTTAGATTCCTTGGACCTGGAGTTACAGGCAGCTGTGACTCTCTTGATAAAGGGCACTGGGAGTTGAACTCTGATCCTCCATAAGAGCAGCAAACTCTTTTAATCACTGAACCATTTTCCCAGCTTTCTCTCTCTCTCTTCTCTATTTCTTTCTTCTGTTGTGAGATAATCTTTTTGGACACTGTGAAGGGGTGTCACTCTGATTGGTTTAATAAATAGCTGAATATCCAACAGCTAGGCAGGATTTCCCAGCACAGAGGACACTGGGAAGAAGAAGGGAGATGTCAGAAGATGTGGAGGAAGCAGCATGGGCAGTACAGAGTAAAGGAAACTGAGCCATGTAAAATAACATAGATTAAAAGATACGGATTAATTTAAGTTATAAGAGTTAGAAACAAGCCTAAGCTATCAGCTGAGCTTTCATAACTAATAATAAGGCTCTGTGTCACCACTGGGGAGCCAAAGGTCCCAATGAAAAAGTCCAACAACAAATTTCTTCATTATATTTTGAGACAGGGACTCACTATATAGCCAAGGCTGGCCTGGAGTTCATGGATATCTACTTGCCCCTGTCTTTTGAGTGCTGGGATGAAAGGCATGCACCACCATACCTAACCCTCCTTCATTTATTTTTAATGTCCCTTCTTTTTCTAGTATTACTGATCTTTTGTATCCTGATTTTACCATCCTTCCCTGTGTATATACACATGTACATACCACCAAAATCTCCCCAGTTGTATGATTTAGATTTTGGTATTATAAACAGTTGCAGATTACTAAAAAATAAGTGGTTCTATTCAGCTCTATCCTCATGTCTTTCTACAGGGGCAGTGGAAGTTTTCTCTGAGCTAAATAGCATAGCCACACTGTAGCTCTACTGACTTGGAAAGATCCAGAAGACTATTTCTCCATCAGTCCTCTGCTGACTTGCATCTGCAACTCATTCCAACTAAAGAACATTTATCCTATCTATTAAAACCACATAACATGCCACATTAAAGCATTTTTTTCTGTATTAAAACTTGCCTTCAAGTTGTTGTTGTTGGTGGTGACATTTTGGATTTCATGCACTTCCCTAAACATTGACGATCAAGTAGAAAGTAAGTAAGACATGATGCCAACAATACTCTCCATCTAGGAAGGCAGATGATAACAGCAATGCTTCCAAGCCTGCTATGGATGAGAGGGGTAGATTTTCCCCGTCTTCAAAATAAAAGGTGAGAGAAACCGTGTAAGTGTATTGTGTAAGTGGAGGTGGCAGAGTCTGGTAGCAGGCAGAACGCCTTACCTTGCCTTGACTGACATACCCTGTATCTTTCTCTAGGAAGTGCTTCTTAGACCTGGTGGGTTGGCCAGTCTGAGGGAAGTCCTGAGCTTCCCACTGAGACCTTTGTTGACTCTGGCATTTAGGCAAATTCCAGTGGCATTTCAAGTCCCCATGTCTGGGAACAGGATTCCTGCAGGGACTCTCTCTGCCTTTGGCTATGGCACGCCCTTTGGCAGATAGTCTCAGCAGCTGTCAATCTTAGTCTCAATGTGGAAATAGATGATTTATCATCCCTTGACGATTGGTGGTGGTGGTGGTAGCAAGGGAGACTTTAATGGACATCTCCCTCCACATATAAGGATATAGAGTGTTCCATGAGTGAGGAAACTAGCCTTTGGCTTGCTTTACTTTGGGGGACTATAAGACAGATAGAAATAGGTGACATAATAAAGTGTTGTCGGGAGTATATCCAAGAATATCTGAACATTTTTAAATACGATAAGTGCTTGACATATGTTACTTAATGTAAGATTTTAAAACTTAATTCTTTGAAAATTTCATGCATATGTTTTGATCATATCAACCCCCTCCCAACTCCTCTCTGATGTACTCCCCACTTCCCTAGCCACCCGCCATTGTGGCCTCAATTCTTCTGAACCTGTCAAGTGCAATTTGTGTTGCCCATGTGCTCTTGGATGCATGGCTATCTGCTGGAGCATGGTAGGATTACAAAGGGCCACACCCTCCAAGAAGACTGACTCTCCCTCTCTCAGAAGCTATCAATTGCCAATAGCTCTTCAGCTAGGGGTGGGACTTCATGCCCACACGTTCACCTCTCCTTGCTGGGATTTTGTCTGGCTTGATGGGATTTTAATGAGAAACAAATAGTTAATCTCAGTGAGACAGATTTTTTTCCCTGTGCATAAGTATTCCTCTGATATTATTCCTTGGAACATCATATCTGGCAGAGTTCAATGCAGTTAATAGTTGTCTGCATAGAAATGCCTTCTCTTATCTGTGAATTACACAGCAAGGACCTTAGGTATAAAACTGAACAAAAAAAGTTTCTAGGAAGGAATAGCATTCAACCCATTGTTGGACCAGATGGTAGAGCCATCCTTTGAGAATGCCAATTTCCATCAACTGAGGTTGGTTATTTTTAAGTGAGTTCGGTGAATTATAGGAATCCATGTCAGGCATTAACTGTAGATAAACAATACTGATTCAGGATTCTTACCATCTCTGAGACATGTTCTCTGAGGTTCAATGTGGAATGCTACATAGAGAATTGCAAGTTGGTGGACAATGTTCAGACCATCTGAATATCTTCAAATCTAGGATTATCAGACTTTATAATTGGAAAGTACATTATAGACCATCTATTACTATTGTATTGAGTTTAGCTCTGTGTGTGAACACATAAATGTACGTGTAGCTTTGTGGCATGGGTGTGCATGCATGTATTTATAGAATCAGAAGTCAACTTCGTGTGTCATTCTTCAGGACACTGCTTTTCTTGGATTTTTGAGTTAGAGTTCCTCACTGGGCCTGGAACTTACCAGTTCAGCTGTAGACCTGGCCAGTTAGTCTCAGGGGTCTTCTGTCCTCCTTCCCTAGTGCTGGGATTCTAAGCATGTGCTAACATGCCCTCACTTTTCTGTGTACTGTGTGATTGAATTCGCGTCCTCATGCTTTCGTGGAAAGCACTTTCCTGACTGCATCATCTTCCCAGTCCTAGTGTACCTTCTTGAAGGCACCATAGATGAGACAAAAATTAAGGATCATAAGGAGAGACCACAGTAGATACTATTCCCACCGTTCTGCCTCTTCTTCATGATGTGTTTGGACTTTCTTGTGGGGATGATTGAACAGAGGAACTGAAATAGAAATCAGGTGTAACTGCTTCTGTAGATGTCTCAGAATGGATGTAGCGTTCATCCACCTTCTTTCACTGAAGGAAGACAAGCAACCCCAAGAGATAAAATGAACAGCAACAGTACATAGGTAGCCAATGAGTCGACTTCTTCTTCTTTTACTTCTCAGGCCCCTCAGTCTAATGTCTCCCTGAAACTGGGCTTCAAATGGAGTTGAAAGGTCATGCCTGGAAGTTTCATGGTCTTGTCTGATGAGCTTTGCTAACTTGATTCAGACTGCCTGAATCATGGTCTTCTCTAAATGCTCTTCTGGAGATGGGAGTGTCTGAACACAGGCTGATAATAGTTCAAGTAGGATGGAGGCTAGTAGAGATGACAAGCCTTCACACCGACATCCGACACCAATGTTTACGGAATCAGGATGGCAGGTAATTATCACTTGTACCTTTTGTGTGGAAAATTCCAAATGATGCTGCTCCCTTTGAAGTAAGGTTGTAAGCAGCTGCTATGGGTCCATCTAGTCCTTTGCTTTCTACTCTGTTACTTTGAATGATCTGTCAGCACAGCTTTGCTCCATCTATCTGTCTGTCTGTCTACCATCCATCTATGTACTATATATCAATTATCCAATTATCTGTCTATCATCTAGCTATCTGGCTTTACTCTCAGATCCCTGAGTAGACTGTCTTCTTTAATCCTTAATGCTGCTTGGATATTGGTTTAGGAGAAGGTGTTGATAACTCAACACAGCTGTATATGGGAGTTTCTGGTGTTTTTCTGGGGGGTACTAGATTGGCATTTGGGATAAGCTAGTCTTGCTTGTGATTTTTATCTCCAGGAAGAGAGGCTTGGATTGAGTTTTACTATGCCTCTCCAGCTACAGGGCACTTCATAATATCCGGAGACACGAATGCCTCTATTTCGTGGCTATACGGAGACCACCTGAGCAGTGCCTTCAGGAAACTGGCTGTCCTGTTGTGATGTTAGGAGGTACCCAGCAGCCTGGCACAAGGCCTCCCTACAGCCACTGTGCTGGGCTATTTTGCAGCTCTATGCAGAGGTGTTAGGCCTACTCAAGAAACTTACCCGGGCCAAGGGAATGCTTGAAGCTTTCAGAGGAGTAACTAAAAGAAATGTGGTCTGATTAAGGACAGATTTATCTTGAGAGGGCAGGGGACATCACTGAATCTGTCCCTAGGAGCCCTGCTACTGTACACTTCTCCTAATGTTCTTGATGATAGTGTAGGGCTGATGAGGCTTGGCCAGCAGACACCACATGGGTGGAGCGATACTTACCTAACCACACCTCTGGTATGTTGAGACACCCCAAGGAGAATGTGTGTGTAGAGAGGCCCTCGGGGACACCACACCCTAAGTCTGCTTCCCTCCCTGCTGTGAGAAACTAAGGGAGAGCTTCTAGACATTACCCTTACTTTCCCAAAGCACAGCTACCATCACCAGACCTGCCAGAGAGGGAGAAGGTGTCAGGTGGGAAAAGTTGTTCTGAGGGCTGGGGCCATGTTCTCCTCACCTGTGTGTCTGAAAATAAAAGCTACCATTTTACAGAGTGAGCCCTCATGGTGCATAGAGCACATTGGCATCTGAGACACGGGCAAGTAAAATGCTGGCTGTTTTGAGTTGAGGCCCATAAATTGCCCTGTAAATACATATATAAAATTATATATTATTCATATATTAATATTGTTATGTATTATATATATTATAAATATATATGTAATACATATATTTCCAAAAGTATCTCTCTCCTCCCCTCCCTTCCTTTCCTCTCTTTCCCTTCTCTCCCATTTCTTCTCTTCTCCTATCTTACCTCCCCCTTCTCCCTTCCTTTTTGCTCCCCTCTTTTGCCCTATCTTCCTCTTCCCTCTTCTTTCCTCCTCCCCTCCCCTCCCCCTCCCTCCTTTACCCTCTCCCTCCATCCCCATCCCTTTCTCCTCTTGTCTTGTCTTCTCGGACATAAGTTGAGATCGTCTGTCATGCCGGCTGCCACTCTGCATCATATTATCTGGATAAGAAAATCAGCCCGCAGGACGATCTACAAGGTGCACTTTACATGGGAGTCTCATTGGTAAGTGTTTTATAGGCAATGTATCTCTAAAATTTTCTTTTATAAGGTTAGTGCTGCAAATGAGGAAATGAATACCCAGAGTTAGGGAGCTTGTCTTGACTGCTTGGCTAAGAGATTGTATTTACAGGAATAATCTCAGGGCCTGGAGGGATGGCCGAGCAGCTAAGAGATCTCCATTCTCTTCCAGAGGACCCCAGTTTGGTTCCCAGCATGTACATCTGGTGGAGACTATAACTCCAGGTCTAGGAGATCTAACATTCTCTTCTAGTCCCTGGGCACTCCCCTGGTACAAACACACATACGTACACACACACACACACACACACACACACACACACAGAGAGAGAGAGAGAGAGAGAGATCTTAAAAAAAATGAATAATCTGAGTCATGCCATAATAAATCAAAGCCCACCAACAGCTCCCTATTCTAGGTGTGTATCCATTTTTTTTAATACTCCAGGGAACATGATTGTGAGGATGAAAAAGAGAGTACTTGCTGGAGAGTCTCTCATGTCTATTCTGGACATGACTTAGGTCACTTCAGCTCCTCACCACATAGCAAGCTGGTAAGCTATTCATCCCCTTCCCCGCACCTTATTAAGAAGTGAAGCCCAGAAGCTGACTAATAGAAGGCGCTAACTCAGAGGTAGGCACTGGGCTCTTACCTCTGTAATGCTCTTCAGAAGAATGGTCGAGGCTGAGGTAGAGCTTCAAAGAACCTTGTTTGGCTGCATGTTCCACTCCCTTCTATCCATCTGAACACGATCATACCTACTCTTAAGTCTCAAAGATGCATAGTCTTAGGACCCTTCTCAGGGGTTCTTCTGGGCTTGACCTAACTCCTGTGTACTCTAGTCCAATACTCAATGCCCTGTGGCCCAGGCTTAACCTTTGGGATGCATATATGATCGGCACCCACACAGCTGGGAATCACTGAGTCACGGGGCCAAGTTGCTGCTTGCATGTTTTGCGCCTGGAAATGAGATTTATAGGGCAGAGTGTCTTTGCCTCCCACACTTCTGGCAGGTTTCCTGTGCGTTCCTGCTGCAGAGCCATGTGAAGCTTATCTCTCATATCTCAAAGAGAAGCCTTTAACAAGGGTCACCATCCACAGATGACAGAGTATAGTAGATTTAGGCCTGAAAGTCACCGCAGTGAATGCCTTGGCAGGCTACTCCCTCATAGTTCTGGACAAGTGAATTAGGGAATGTGCTCATTCATCTGTTCATTTCCTTTTTACCTCTCAACTTACCCTCCAGGTAAGATGTGTAAGTGAGGAATGGGAAGAGCCAAGGAGAACTCAAATACAGAAGCTGTCTGTAATGCTGCTTTGCAGGTCTAACTCCTTTAAAAACATGAAGAAGGGGAAGGAGGAGGGAGGGTGGGAGGGAGAGAGAAAGAAAGAGAGAGCATCCATGGAAGAACTAATATGAAGAAATTGTAGCTGTATCCTGAAAAACAAAAGTACATGTCTGAAAATGATTTCCTTGAGGAATCAGTGTAATTTAAATCAAAATTACAAAGCCCCTTTCATTCCTTCTTCCTTTTTGTTGACTCTCTTCTCTATTCTTGGCTTTTCTTCTGTTTCACAGGATACCAGTTGTTCTTGTGTCCTGAGATTGAAGAGAAATAAGATCCCTGCAAAGAAACAGCATGTGCGGTGAGAAAGAGCATCAATAGTGGAGAGGGAGAGAACAGAATTGCAGCTGAAGGCAGCAGAACTGATAGAAGGGGGAGATGACTCAGTCATGCTTTGCAAACATGAGGACCTGAGTATGATTCCCAGAATGCTTTGCAAATGTGAGGACCTGAGTATGATTCCCAGAATGCTTTGCAAACATGAGGACCTGAGTTTGATTCCCAGAATGCATGTGGAAATCTCAGTTGCAACAGTGTACACTTGTAACCTCAGAAATGGAGAAGCTGGGATAGGTGGATCTTTGGGGCTTGTTGGCCAGCCAGCCTGGCCTACTTGGAGAGTGCCAGGTCAGTGAGAGACTATCTGAAAGGA
>CABHPH010114314.1:0-11608 GCA_902168325.1 Peromyscus nudipes | reverse complement strand
ACACACACACACACACACACACACACACACACGATGCAGGTGTATGGTATCGGTGGCACAGAGCAATCCAAAGAAACTCTCAGAATACAAAGAGAATGAAGAGAAATACAAAAGAAAAATGATTGTTAGAGAGGAGAGAGAATAAAGACATAAGAGAAATGCAGACATTCTTAATGTGAGAAAAGAAATCCCTTTTAAGAATGCTGACATACAACCACACATGAAAATCACAGCAATTGCACATATGAACACACAGGAACTGTGACAGCATGCACAAGCTCCAGCCGCACACCCACCCTAGCTGAGGAGCTTGTGGCATTTGCTAGTTGCTGGGAGCGGGAGTCAGGTTTCTTTAACGATGTGACTGCTGGTAGGCTGACCACAGGCCAGAGCAGGCTCCACACCCGAGAGCAGTTGCGCAACACAAACTGGTCTCCATAGGGAAGAAAAAAAGAAAACTGAAAGTTGGGTGGGTGAGGAGGGAAGGGTAGAGAAGGTGGGTATGGGAGGAGTTGGGATATGATCAAGATACGTTGTATGGCATTCTCAAAGAATTAATAAAAATACTCCTTAAAAAGAAAACCATGGCAAAAATCTGTCCTTGGGGCATCAGTTGCTGACATATTTTGAAATTCTCAATTCAGACAGAAAACCTAGATTTGAAAACCATCATGGTACACACTAATAGTTCCCTCTCCCCTGCAAACAAAACAAAACAAAACAAAAAACAAAAAACAAAAACAGTAATAAACATGAGACTAGACTCACCCATATATTCTCCTGTGTGAAAATCCATTAGAAAGAGGATTCTTGTTCTGTCTGTATTCTAGTTTGATTTGAATGATTTCAGTAAAATCCTCATACTATAAGCTGAAGGGGCCCCTTAAGAAGCAAACCTAACCCTTACTGGGAAAAAGAGAGGACACAAAGTATCCAGGGGACATTTTAGAAGACAGTGATGATAGCAGTTAATCAAAACAGCATGAGGATGGGGCAAGACCTGATAGGCAGAGAAACATCCAGTGCAGATGCCCACTGTTACCTCATCATTCATTCTCCTCTGATTTCAAGTGCCAAAGTTAATCACAAACTGGCTATCCTACATATCCTGGAGTCTATTTTTAGGATAAGTGGTTGACTATTTGAAATAAAGTTGGCCTCTTTCCTGAAATCCCTCACCACAATATAGAGAGCAAAGGGACCAAACAAGTAGCCGGATGCACATAAAAGAGACGGAAATAAAAGAGTCAGGGGCTGGGGAGAGTCATCTTGAGCTTGGATTGGTATGCCCATGTGTAATGAGTTGGAGAAATTACAGTTCTACCATTCTTCTTCTACTTATAAATGGAAGTCATTAGTTGGAGAAGGTTCCCGAAGGAGAGAAGCAGGCAGAAGGCCTGTGCGATAAACATCAGTCTGCTGGAGAGAAGGAAGGAGTTTACCTCACATTCTAGCAAGGAAGGAAGCAATGGTGGTAAGAAAAGAAAATTGAAGACACTACTTTTGTAGAGGGGAGGAAAGAGAACTATGACCATGGGACTCAACATGCTTTGTTTTTCCTGATTCTAGACTATTAATGGTAGTGTGGAATAGAGTTCTAGAGAACATGTGACCCACACGTCTGTCAGCCTGACTCAGGATCACTCTCTGAGTTCCTGACTTCCTATCTGATGACTCCCTTAAAAGGGAGGTTTATTTTGTAGGGTAACTCACAAGTGAAAGGGATAGGTTACAGGGTCTGGGAAAGGTGAAGCACAGTCCAGCGGTGTTCTCTGGAGAACTCTGCTCGGTCTACCTCGAGCGTCCAGGATCCAGGAACCAAGAGAGCTGGCACATCCAGATGTTGGGTCTTAAGGGCTCCTGTCCCGGCCTTGCCTTGTTGGTGTGACGGTTACCGAAGCCTCAATGGGGGTAGTACTTCCAGGTCAAAGCTGGAACAGCTACCCACTACACTCTCTCCCACATGTGCTTCTGTCATTGTGACACTGTCTTCCAGGAGACCTTCAGAAGACTCAAGCCGATACCTTGGAATCTATAAGAAAACCTCTTTTCTTGATAAATTTCCCAGCCTCCAGTATTTCATTATATTAAAAAAAAAACTAGCTCATTCACACTAATTTTTAAGAAGTGAAATAATAAAGAGAATTCTGTTATGTCCTTATGTAGGAATATTACCAGTCATTAATTACCATTAATACTGTTATTACCAGTTAATTACCATTTATGAGCTTCAAGAACATTTAAAATATAGAAAAAAAACCCGTAGTGGTAATAAATCTGGGCATAAAATTGCATATCCAAAATGGTACCAATGATGAATAGAAAAGTAAATTAATGTATAGATACATAAATATATTAAAATATTGAGAGTAATTTTGAACTTTCAGGAATAAGATTTCATTACTCTTTTTTCATATTCAACCAAAAAGTGACCTCATTTACTAATACCAATTAGGACAGGTAGGAAGTCAGACAAACCTGCAACTATTATATTGAGTCATTTGATGAGGAACAAGTTACTTGGGTCCATTGGGGGAATTTGCCTCTTACCTAATTTCACACCAGTCTCCCATGTTTGACGTCATGTATGTGAGTGAAAAGATGGTTGGAAGTGGAGGGCCCCAGTTTCTCTTAGTTCTCACATTCTGGGGTTCTCAGTGGCTAACTTTTGTCCCTTTGTCTAAACCAGGGTCTTAACCACGCCTCCAGGGTGCTCCCAGCTAAATCCACCTGCTGCCTCCTCTGTACCTTCAGCACAGTCCTCCCACATACATGTTGGGCAAAGTGCATCCTCTGCTCTAGTGCACCAGTCTCCCCATCTGGCACTGGGGCATCTGCTTAGATCTGAGCCCTTCCTAGCAGACTGTCAGTCTAACCAGGAGGGAATGAAGAAGCTGTTGTTGAGGAAACTACCCTACACACTGTCTCCATGAATGACTGTGGTGTATGGTGACAAACATTGTCTATACTATGGACTTGTCTGGGCTCAATGGCTCAATTCACATCACTGAGGTCTGGCCATATAACCCTACAAATTGAAGTGACTTTGTAAGCATGGCCTCTAGAGTGTGGGTGGTGCGGCCCTGGATTTTTTTCTGGCTATTGAAATACACCAGGCCTGTGTGCATTTTTGTGCTTTCTCTTCTAATCTTCACATGGCGCCCACTGCTCTTCAATCAGCATCTGCTCCATCGCAGCTTCGGAATCAATTGCCTGTCTCGCCATGTCTCCCTGCTGCCCTTCCTCCCAAGACCCAGCCCAGTGTGGCGCTTAGTAAATATTCATTCACAGGTCATGATTTCTAGCCACCATACCTCATCGAGGGTTTCCACCAAGACAGCCCAACAGCCAGTGATGGGAAACAACCCACTTACTGATACACAGATGAAATGGCTTTGTAGGGATTCCTCTAGTTCTTTCCTATCGTCTCCATTGGCCATGAGATGGTGCAGAAGGTGAAAGGCTCTTGTTGCCAAGCCTGATGGTCTGAGTCCAATCCTCCCACTAAGTGGAAGGAGGGAATCGACTCCTGTGAGTTGCCCTCTGTCTTCCAAATGTGTGCACTACTGCATACATGAGCACACATGTATGTTCACACATACACAAAGATACACATATAAATAAAAGTAAATAAATAAACTATATATATATTAATATTAACACTTATTAATAAAGGTACCACCATGATATTGGAAATAGGGAACTGGGGTAAACCATACAGGTCATTTGATCTTGCCCAAGCCATTTTGTAGAGGAGGGAAGAAGACCCAGAGAAAGCTCCAAAGAAAAATGAACAGAACCATCCCCAGAGCTAAGCCTGTGGCAACATGAAAGGACCCTCACAGGGTCTGACGTCTACAGCACATCTTCTCTGTCCACTCATTCCTTCCTCCCTCTGTTGGTGCTGGGAATACTCGGAGAACGCATCACTACAAAAGGTCTTTAGTTCCTGTACTGGTTCATGAGCCCCAGTACTCATCTCTACCCACTGTAGCAAGGTGTAAGGAACTAGAAAGGAAGACCTGCCAGGGCACTGCCAAGGCACTGCCAGGGTTTTGGGTTTCTGCCTCCCAGGCCAGCAAACATTTTATCAGATGGGGATGACGTGGAGTCATCTGACCTGGCTCATGTTTAAGATGCAGGCGCACAGGGGTGAAGGTTTCTGGAACATACTTGGCTAATGAAGCCATCATGACGTCCTTTGGACCTGTGGGTGGACAGAGAAGGAGCATGATGTAGGAACTTGGTGAGTGAGTCTTTTCCGCACGTGGTATTAAATGTGAGGACGTGAATGCCTGGGCACTAGCAATTTGGTCACAGATGAAGAGTCCCCAAACCGGCATCCACTGGACATGGAGGACACAGTCATGGGCATTACAAGAAATGCATTATTTGTGGGAAGGTAGGAATCCAATTGTGTCACTGTTGCTGGGGACAGAAGGAAGACAAACGGGCTTGAGATCTGAGGGAAAGGGGACACAGGAAACCATAGAAACCATGGAATGGGCCAAAAACATGCTAGTTTCTCTAATCTGGGAAACTTTCTGATCATTTTTGAAGACAGATGGTGAGGTAGACGCCAGTTGCAGGACCAGGACCATCTATGGATACTATACCATACTGTAATGTGTGCCAGCAGAGTGAAACGAGACAACGACTCTCCGTTGATGACTCAGGGGATGGTCAAATGCAAGCATTTTCAATCCTACACCCATTTTCTGAACCATGCCATGCACTTGATGATGTTATCGCCTCCTTTTCCAAGAAAGTGATTGGGACTCAGGGAGACTGACGAGACCCATCACCAGGAAAAGGGAGAGAAGGGAAAGGGCTTTTGAGTTCTTTGCTTGAGTTCTGCTGAGAACAGGAACTTCCCCCACTCTCAAATGCTATAGATGCTATAGATGCACCATGTCTTAAAGCCAGCAGGGAAAAGGGGGAGAAGAGGGAAGGGACTCTCTGAGCTGCCGTTATCTGCTAATGACCATTGTTAGGATTTGAATGGGAAACATTCTCCACAGGCTCATGTTTTGAGCCCTTGGTCCTCAGCTGTTTGTACTTCAGGAGGCTGCGGAAGCTTTGGGACATGGGGCCTGGCTGATAGATTCAGGTCACTGAGGTGGGTCTTGGAGGATTATAGTCCAGCCTTTTTTCTGGTCCACATTTCTGTTTTCTGATGTGCTGGGATGAAACAAACCACTGTGCAGGCTCACTGCCACGGACAGAGTCACTTCGCAGCCACTGTCCCATGATTTCCCTTGTGATGGACTGATGTCTTCTGAACCCTTTGCCCAGAATCAACCCCGCCTCCCTTAAGTGGCTTCTGTCAGCCCTTCTGTCACAGCAATGAGAAAGACAAAGCAGCCCTGTTCTATGGTTATGACTTACAGGGTGCCTCCAGGGCCTTTCAGGCAGATTCTGGGGTACTCTGTGTGATCTGCACGTACCCGCCTTCACCCCCTCATTCTTTCCCATTGAGTTCCACAGACGCGGCCCTTATGTTTTGACTTTCAAGTAACATCACACCAGGAAAACCATTTATCCATTTCGGTTGACAGGGTCTCATGTGAGGAATCTGTGAAGGTCTCAGCAAAACTTCCTATGGGATGCCAGTGGTTCTGACCTCATAGGGCTCCAAGCTCCTAGTGGTACCCAAGGGAAGTTGCATTGCAACAATAAACTTGAGCCACGAGGTTCCTTGCACTGCATAGCTAGCATTTGGCTGATGGACCCCACAGTTGGGACTGTAACCTGGCCCTGGCCTCAGCAGGAGCAGCTATTACCTCAGAGGGAGTGACATAGTAAACATCCAGATTCACTGACGCTGACCTGGCCGTGGCCAAGAGAGACCCTGTGAGGGGTCTTGGGGAATTAACCATGCAGACGTAGTCCTGGCTGTTATTTGATGTTTTGTGGATAGAGATGCACATGGCTGTGGACGAAGAGGCTAAAGCGGGGTTGTTGAGACTGTGGTCTACCCATGTGTATTAGTTTTGTATGGATGCTGCAACAGATAATGGTGGAGATGATGACTTAAACAGCATAGACTGGTTATGTCACAGTTCTGGCAACCAGAAATCAACACCAGGTTTCACAGGGCTAAAAATTCAAGGTCCAGGCAGCTCTGAGATGCCTTCTGGATGTTCTGGAATGTATCTATTTCCTTACCTTTTCCATCTGAAGGCTGCCTGCATTCATGAGCTCCTGGCCTTTCTCCATATTCAGAGTCGCCAACAGTGAGCCTGGCTTGTCTTTCTCTTGCTGTCTCTGGCTTTTAATGTAAGCTTCATTAAGAGCTGGGTCTTTTAGAATGTTCTTTTATGTCTACCCAGGGAAGTAATTTAAAAAAAACAACAAAAGGTAGAATGGTAGAATAATAAGATCTTTCTTTCTATTAAAAAAATGGTTGTGTGTATATTTGTGTTCACAAGTATATGGGGCTCACTTGTGTGCATGGGCACATGTGTGCATATGTGTGTGTTGTGCCCAGAGCTTTGTAAAGGTGTCATCTCTAATCATACTCCACCCTATTTACTGAAGTAGGCTCTCTCACAGAACCTGGGGTTCAAAAGTTTCGCTAGTTTAGTTAGCCAGCGTGCTCCCAGGATCCTTTGTCTCTGACCCGCTGAGCACAAGGATTACAGGTGAGCCGCCAAGCCTTGTGGGAGGGGGGATCTGAACTTTATTCCTCACACCTCAGAGGTAAATTCTTTGTCCACAGAGCTATCTTCACAGTCGCCCACCTATCTCAGCCATATCACTGTTCTTCCGGGCTTGGGATTAAGCTTGGGGTTCTTGCATGACCCAGGAACCTCTTTACAACAGAGCTATTTCCTCAGCCTCAAATGAGCTCTCATTGGTCTGCTGGCACCCTTGGGTGGTAATAGTCAGTCCCAGAGTGTGCTTCCTTTCCTGCTAGCTACATGTTTGATCCCTAAAGTGCCAGTGCTCAGCTGTATACCAGACTTTGATCTCTCTTCATGGCAGACGCAGTCGCTTGGTCCAACCTCTCAGGGACAGCTGTGACGGACAATCTGAGATAATGAAGAGTGCTTTAAAAGGATGTTGTTGTTTAATCAAGCAGTTTCTGTGACCTCACCAGGACAAATAGAAGAGGGACCTGAGTACGTTCCCACCCACAGTGCGACATCCATGACTCAGTCCGCTCGCTCCTCCCCTGGCCCTGGGAGCTGCTCCCTTGTCGCAGGACTTCTCTCCCCTTTTCTGGTTGCAGTTTTACGTGTGTGGTACTCGGTAGTGCTCCATAACATGGAGGATCTCAAATATCTTTGCGAGGAGTACTGGGGATTTATTTATCATGAATGTGCCAAAAGAAGGGAAGGGAGAAACACAAAGATGGCTTTGTAGACTCCCTCCTCACTACTCTAGAGTGGAAGAAGTGGTGTGTCTGAGATCATCTTCTGTGGCAATAACACAGTAGCCAAGGCTTGATGAGTTATGAAGAATGGAAGTTCTCAGGCTGGGGAGATGGCTCAGTGGCTAAGAGCACTTGTTGCACTTCCAGAGTCCCTGGGTTCAGTTCCCAGCATCAATGGGTCACAACTGTCTACAATCCCAGCTCCAGAGGCTCTGACATCCTCTTGTGGTTTCTGTGCACATTGCATGCATGTCATTCACATACAGACAAACATCATATGGGTAAAAACAAAGGGTAAAAAGAACAGAGGCTCTGAGACGTGAGAGTTCAAGAGCAGAGCTGTGGTGTCTACTGGACCCTGTGCTGCTTCAGCTCATGTCTGACGACGAAAGGGCCAATGGGCATGTACAAAGTGGATGGAGCACGGGAGCAACCGCACTCGACGACAACCCACTCTTGTGGTAACTGATGCACTTAGTTACTACCGGTACTGTTAATCCGTCCGACTGGCTTTGTCCTTCCCCACAGGCCTCATTGCTGCTTCCAACTGCTGCTTTCCCTGTGGAGAGTCAAATTTCGACCTGAGTTTCAGATGCTAGGAACCCTATTCAAATTATGGCATTTTGATTGTATCCTCCCAGGAGAATGAAATCTTCTTTCTCTCTTCCTTCCTTCTTCCTACTTCTTCCCCTTTCCTTCTCCCCCTCTTCCTTCCTCCTTTGTTTTCTCCCTTACTTTTTCATTTAAATTGTTTTGAAACAGCCTGGCATTGCAGCCCATGCTGTCCTCAAACTCGAGACAAAGCAGCCTTCCTCCCACAGCCTCTAAAGCAGCCTTCCTCCCACAGCCTCTAAAGCAGCCTTCCTCCCATAGCCTCCTAGGTGCTAGAATCGCAGGTCTGCACCACCGTGTCTGGCTTTCTTAGGAAGGTTTTTGAAGTGGTTCCTCAATGTGGATTCATAGAACAGAGCTCCCGACAGTGCTGAAGGAACCAGATGCATCCCAAACACAGGTCATGGCTGCCAGAGGCCCATTCCTGATGCCCATGTTCATGTGATACTGAGGAAGGCCAACTTTGCGACTCTTTTGCTGTCAGGTCCGCTCTATTAAGACTCGTGGTCTCCAGGGTTAATCTGAAAAGAAGCAGCCATTCCAGGCTGAGCGCAAGTCTTTCTGCCACTCAGTAGCTCCTACTCCATGCATAGTAGACCCTGAAAATAACATTTGGTAATAGAATGCATGAACGAGAGCCGAGGGAATGTGTTACAAAGAAACATTACAGCATGTTCGCATTGTGGAGACTGATCATTTTTGATGATGATGGATGATTTGGGGACTTGGGGCCACTCAGCAGAATTTCCCTGGGGTTTCGCTCTAGCCCTGCTCTCCTGGCCTTGCAGCCAGGCCAAAGAAAGGAAGGAGCAAGGCAGGCAGATCAGTTAGGTATGATGGGAGCTGCTTGCTGGCCAGAGCCAAGGGCTTCTGAAACCTTTTCAGATCTTCCCCTAAGCAAACCCTCCTGGAGCAAGCCCTCCCTCCCGCGGCGCCTGCTTCTGCCTCTGCCCTCCTGGGCTCCCTTCCATTTCTCTTCTCCTCTGGCCTCTCCCTGGAGCTGGGCAGCCCCGCTCCTGGCCAGGAAGAAGGTACCTCCTCTGAGTCAGGGCTGAGTGAGCAGAAGTTGCTTCACGCCAAACCCCCAGGGCTTGGAGAGCGACTAGTTTTGTCCACACAAAAACTGCAGGGCTGAAGCCAGTGCAAAGGACTGCTCTGAAGTGAATAAGCAAAAGCAAGAAAAAAAAAAATCAAATTTAGTGGAAAATAGCTATCGAGTCCAAAAACATTTTCCTTTCGGGGGGCGATCCTACAGTCCAGGGGTAAGGGAGTTGTCTGCTTGTGAGTCAGACACTGCAGCCCTTCCCCCAGCCTCAAAGTGGGGGGCTCAGGGTGGCAGGCGTGTGGGCGGTGCAGGGTGTGGGGCGCGGGGCAGCCAAACCGGAGGGAGCAGGCTCCCCAGCCCGGCAGACAGCAGCAGAGGCTGGCCTAGAGCTTCTCTTCCAAGTATTGCACAGAGTCTCCATGGAGGAAAGGCTCCTGCTGTGGAGCCAGGAAGGCAGCGCCTAGCTGCTGCTGGCACTCGCCAGGCTCTGCTGGGGCTGTCTGCTCTCCCAGGCTCCAGCAAGAGTGGGAATCCCATCTGCTCTGACCTCACGGTTGAAAAAAAGCAACTGTGGCCCCTTCCAAGGTTGAGGCAGCCCCACCCGGGCTCAGGCCCCGCCAGCTGGACCCTCCCAAAACGGGTTCTCTTTTGTCAGCTGCCTTTTATAGAACTATAAAACCTGAAGTTCAAGTGTGAAGCCTTAGACCAGTCATTTTTCAAAAAGGGGTCAGGCTTCGCCTCCAGGATTCTTCCTGTCTTGCTAGGCTGCTGGCGTCTACCTCTCAGACTCAGGGAAACCCTGACACCCCTCCAACATGCATGGTAACCCGCCCAGGACTGTTCTAGGCTCAGCTATGGAATCAGGATAGAGAGAAGGGAGAAAAGGAGAAAGAAGGGAAACTCTCTGAGAAACTGAAGCCAACGGGGTGATGCTGGGGTTGGGGAGCTAGTTCAGAGAGACAAGTGCTTACAGAGCAAGCTGAGAACCAGACTTCCAATACCTGGTACCCAGTGCAGCAAGCCTCTGTCGCTCCAACTATCCAGGAAGTCTAACATAGGCCCATCATTGGAGTCCATTGGGCGGCCAGCCTAGCCAGTTGGGCAGTTTGACATTCAGTGGGCAACCCAGTTGCAAAAAAATAAGGTGGAGGGCTGCAAAGATGACTCAACAGTTAGGAGCACTGCCTACTCTTCCAGAGGACCTGGGTTCAATTACCAGCACCTGCAAGGAGGCTCACAAACAAGGGTGGCTTCAGTTCTAGGAATGCCTTCTTCTGAAGGAGACCAGGCATGCGTGGGGGGCAGCGACACAAATGCCGGTAGACCACCCATACAAATTTAAAAAAATCTTAAAACAACAACAACAACAACAACAACAACAGAGAGCTACTGACCCTCTGGTTTGTATATACACACACACGTGCACATACTCATGTGAACATGTATACACATAAAGACACGATGTTGTTCAAAAATCAATGAAGCCTAAGGAGGCTGGTCAAACAACTGTGACCTTTGTCACTTTATGATTCCTCTCCAAGCGTTAAACCGCTGGGCCAAAGACTAGGAAGGTAGAATACCAGAAGAATCTACAATCAGCAGACTTAGAAGGAAAGAGATACCTAGGCCTGTAGGAGCTTGAGAAAGCTTAATTTTCACCATAGCTCAAGATCTTGGGATACAGAGGTCCTAGATTCATGATTCTGGAAAAAGTGATAGGTGAACCTAGTTATTCTTTTCAAGACCTTTAGAAGAATCTGGAGTAAGATCAGTTATATAAGAAGAAAAACCAGAACCAAATGGAACTTTCCCGAAGGTCCAAGACACCTTCAGCCCAGTTGTACCTGTGGCTCTGACAATCTCCTTTACTCACTTTTCATGTTAAAACAAAGACTTTATTTTTATTTGTGCGTCTGTGTGTGTGTGTGTGTGTGTGTGTGTGTGTGTGCATGCGTGTCTGTGCACGCACATGTGTGCCTGCATCTAGGGGTGCTCTTAGAGGCCAGAAGGGGCCTGCAAGTGTCCGCTGTTCTAGCACTGGAGTTACAGCAGTCATGAGAAGTGTACTGGTTAGCTGTTTATGTCAACTTGACACAAGCTAGGGTCATCTGGGAAGAGAGAACCTCATATGAAAAAATGTCTCCATCAGACTGGCCTGTGGGCACGTCTGTGGAGTGTTTTCTTAATTCAAGGTTGATATGGGAGGGCCCAACCAACTGTGGGAACTGCCAGTCCCAGGCATGTGATCCTGGGTTACGTAAGAAAGCACGTTGAATGGAGCATGGGGAGCAAGCCAGTAAGCAACACTCCTCTGTGATCTCCGCTTTAGTTCCTCCCTCTGGTTCCTGCCTCAGATCCTTTGACTTCCCTCATCTGTGGTTTGGACATGTGTGCCAAATAAGCCCATTCTTCCCCAAGTTGTTTTTGGTCACAGTGTTTTGTTACAGCCATAGAAAGGAAACGAAGGTGACAGAGGTGCTGGGAACCCAACTCCCCCCTTCTAGAAGAGTAGCAAGAGCTCTTAACTACTGAGACATCTTTCTGAGCCCTGGTCTTACATTTGAAACAAGTAG
>CABHPH010114306.1:6341-18022 GCA_902168325.1 Peromyscus nudipes | reverse complement strand
TATATTTTGAACTATTCTACACAAACTTCACCAGGAAAATAAATAAATTTATCTTTACAATTTCCTGCCCCATTGATGATGTTCAAATTTTAAATCAAGATACAGGTATATTACATCTGACATAGAAATTGTCTGTAAACATAGTTCAAATCTCCACTGCCAGTTGTCTGAGTCAGATAAAACAATTTAGCCAAGGATAAAGACCCAGTAGAGATGCTCTAAGCACTTTTAGCTCATGGTGCCAATAGTTTTCTTTCAATGATCCCATTTTTACAAGTTGTCTCCCAGAAAGGAGAAAAAAAAATAGAAAATCCGTATTTAGTAGTCCACAACTAGTAAATCCTCCGTGTTGTGTGATATCTTAGAAAACCAATCTTATTGAACTACATGACATTAATACAAATTGGGTCATTTTATTTCCTGCTGCAGCAAGAAGGTTGTGTGTGTGATTTCGGATCACACACTATCCTTTCAGAGTTATGAAGGAAGCAAAGATCCTCAAGTTTTAATTAATGACCATGCAGAATGCATACAAAGTGCATCTCCATGTAGTTATATAGAAATTCAGGGTGAGGATGCTTTCATAACATTAGATCAGGGCCCAGCTTTACAGGAATCAGTGAAACAAAGGGCATTCATATGCAGATTTTTTATCTGTTGAAAGCCCAGAAAGTCTTGTTCAGTTTTACATTCCTAACTTTCATCCACAAGAACCTAGTAAATAGATGTTCTCTAAAAAGGACCCCATTATTTCTTTCTCTCTTAAAGTGAGCCTTTTGCAATCTATTAGAAGATATAGCCATTTTCCCCCTGGACATGTTCAAGTATATGCTGGTCATCACCTAATGCTATTTGCAACCCTATGTTTTTCTTTCCTGTCAAAAGGATTTCTTTCATTTCACTCTTGCCATAGGGCTTTAAAAATAAACTTACTGGAGTCTGCACTTCTAGGGTGTCTAACATAACACAGAAATGTTAACAACTACAGTTACAACCACCTGTACAAAAAGGCAATGTTCTCTCTGAATTTTAGCAAGATACACTTTCATTTAATTGTTACATTGTATTACTGATACTGAGAAAATGTAATAATTGCAAATGAGCTGTTTAAATTTGATTTTAAGGTATAATTTGATTTTTATTATCCACAAAATAATTCATCTTAGTGATAACAAATCATTGCTAAGTGTACCTATTTCCATGGCATAGAAATTTATATTAAAATATTCATGATTCAATAATTGAATAAAATAAGGCACTTTAATATACACTGTATTACTTCATGTGCAACAAACATTCACCAAATCAACTTAGTATAATTTGTGGGTTGTTTTTTTTTCTAGTCACAGATACAGCTTAGATTTACATTAAACTTTGTACACTTGATGCCTTCACACAGATATAATAGGCTATTTCCTAAATTACTTAATTGTAGAATGATCACTAAAAAAATTAAAAACCTGTATTACGTGTTTTAATTGTAATAGAACTATTAACAAGGGTCTTTATTTCTGGTTTTGTCGTTGTTGTTGTTGTTGTTTTTGTTTGTTTTGTTTTGGTTTTTTTTCAAGAAAGGATTTCTCCGTATAACAGCTCTGGAACTCGCTCTGTACACCAGGCTGGCCTCAAACTCACAGAGATCTACCAGCCTCTGCCTCTGGAGTGTAGGCATTAAAGGCATGTGCTGCCCGGCAATAAAGATTGTTTAAAAATGCATGTTCAACTGGACCAGTCCAGTTGATGAGAGAGAGGAGAGATTCTATGAGCAAGGGACATCAAGATCATGACGGGGAAATGTACAGAAAAAATCAGACCAAATAGTGGGAACTCATCAACTGTGGACCAATAGCTGTGGAGCCCCCATGGGAGTGGACTGGGCCCTCTGGATAAGCGAGATAGTTGTTTAGCTTGAACTGTTTAGGGGGCTCTGCCAGTGGGATCAAGATCTGTTAATGAGCAGGGGTTTTTGGAACCCACTATGGTGGGACACCTTGCACAGTCTTGGTGTAGTGGGGAGGGGCCTGCGCCTGCCTCAACTGAATGTACCAGGCTCTGCTGACTCCCCATGGGAGACCTTGCCTTGGAGGATGTGGGAATGGGGGGTGGGTTGGGCAGGAAGGCTGGGGGGTGGGAGGAGGGAGGACAGGGGAATCTGTGGTTGGTATGTAAAATGAATAGAAAATTTCTTAATAATATAAAAAAGAAAAATGCACGTTCATAGCTAAAATTAACATGATAGGCAAAATAGAGATAAATTAACAGAAAAAAAAATCTAACTACACAAATCTAAGAATAAAACCATCTGAGAATAGTGATGGCTGCTAAATGGTCATCCCCACGACCCAAAAACTCAATTTCCTCTAACTCTGTTGTTGTTTTTTTTTTGTTGTTAAAATGTGAAGATTACATATTATACACTAAAAACATGGAGAATAAAAATAGGACCACCACATTTAACTAAAATCTCTGAATTTATTGATATTTGCCATTGCCTTTCCAAGCAGTAATCTTACAGTGAATATATAAGTCATCCACTCAAAATTACAATCATTACTATGATAGACAATCTTTAGACTATGAATGTGAGTAGGAAAGGCAGTGAGGGATATATATATCCCATTGCTACTTTCTTATATTGTTGGAAAGTTTAAAATCTAAGAAATAAATACAATTTTATAGGTAATTTTGACTTAGTGATGCAAAATAAAACTTTCCAAATATGCCAAACAGATATTGTAATGTGTGTGTGTGTGTGTGTGTGTGTGTGTGTGTGTGTGTGTGTGTGTGTGTATGAAGTCATACATGGGGTTTTAACACCTAAGAACTGAATGTGAAAACTAGTGTGTCAATTAATTTGGGTGATGCACTTTCTCATAGCTTAATGTGATCTGCAGTTGATGAGGCCATTTCTGAGAAATCATACAAAGACAGAAATGTGCTACATTTAGAAGTTTCACTACATTCCTCTTGACTCTTAAGTGAGTGTTTACTATAGAGTTTAGCAGACCAAGGATTTATAGTTGGTCAAAATTCCAGCAAAAACAAATCATTTATGTTTAGCTGATCTGTCAGAGTGATTGAAGTGCTAAAAATGGAGCACAATTCTGCACAATTTGAGTAAAACCTCAGAACAGCAATCCAAGAATAATACACATATTTCTATGTACAAAAGAGACATTTTGTATCATATAAAAGGAGATGAACATCAAAATTCAAATCAGTAACAATATCACTGACCTGTTAATTGAATACCCCCTAATTTTTCTATCTCACTGGATAGACTTTGTTAAAAGGACACAAGCTATTAAGTCTTTCTTCTTCCTGGTGTCACTTTATGTTGAACAAAAAGAAAAGCTTTTTATCACGTAAATACTTTTCACTTAAATTCAGTTAAGCCTTTCTTCATTTTGTCTCCTTGCCCATGTTTTCTAGTCCAGCATTTAAAATATTCAAGAAGGTTCCTTTAAACTACTATTATAAAAAAAAATTAAAAATATCTTAAAATAAAATTTGCCTTTCCAAACCTTACATTTTAGATTCCCTTTATGAAAAAATCATTTTTAACAAAATTTGGGATAACATACTATGCATGCAGTACAAATAATTGATATATTTTATAATATTTAGGAAATGTTGAATTTTTTGATTTTAAAGAGTCTGTATCCACATTGTGTTTGACATATCATATTTATATTACTATAATTCTGGCCATGCCAATTACATTATGGAAGTTTTGCTTTCCTTATCTAAAATGGTAATACTTGTAGCCAGCTTGCTGTCTTAGCCTGCAAGACATAATGAATTTCATGCCCAGGGTTCTCAGACTACAAAACTCCAAGGAAAAGATCAACCTGAAAACAATTCAGGGCTCCTTATGTTGATTAGGTGGCATTTTATTTTAGGACTGTTTTACCTATAGCCATCCACATTTCTGTTTAGACTGTGTCCATTGCATTATGAACTTGCTTTCAGAAAAGCATCCCTTTCAGCTATGTGGTCACAGACACATGTCAAGGATTTTCTAGGACTGGTTTCTTTACATGCTAAAACAAGATGAGCTTTCTACTTGAATGGCTCTATTCAAAAGTCAACAGGTTCCAAATGGTTCACAGCTCTGATCACCTGGGAGGGAGAGAATATGGGCAATCCTCTACTGTGGTATTTTATCTTGAATACTTGAAGGATTGGAAAACATTCTTTGTTTCTGCCAGGTATAGAGCTTATCAAATTTGACTCAGTTATTCAAAAAATATATAATAATCACTTCTTTTACTTTGCGTGAAAGATTTTCTTACTTTCTAAAGAGAAAGCCAGAATTGTGAATCTACTCTTCTATGCATAACAATCCCATTGGTTCCTTCTGTTTTGGGGAAAATAAGAAAATCCTACCATGGGGCACAGAGAGAGTGGTCTGATTTAGCTTTGGCCTAATGGGTCCACCCTGAACAAGGATGAGACTGGTCAACTATCTGTTCAGCAAAGTTGACAGTGACATGAGATGGTAAAATATAACTCAGAATATAACACTAACTACACGCACACCGTTGTTTGCATCACAGATGTTTTTCTTGGTGTACATAGGGCATTTTTTTTAATATTTCTAAAATAAGACAAAAAGAAGCCAAGTAAATAGTACTATATACTTCAGTTTTCACCTGCGCCTTTGGAAAGCATTGACCAGCTGATGCAGGACAGCCATGAAAGGTGAAAGAATGTCAAGAAAAGTTACACATATGTTACATGGTTTTATCTCAAGTGATTCCGAGATTACTCACATTTTAAAAAAAAAATCATAAAAAGATAGGAGTTAAATTATTTTCTCAACTTTGTCCAATTGCTGTTGGACAAATTGATGTCATAACCAAGTCTTGTGTCAGCGGTACGGTATTTATCTAACATTTATATATGTCATAGAACTCTTGAGAATCTTAAGCAGATTCTCAAGAGCAGAGGAGAAGCCTTTGTAGTCCAGAATGCAAAAAATAGTAATGTCCAACAGAATAACATCCTTTTCTAAATTTCTTATTTAAAAAATGTGTGATATGGTTTTCCAGATGTGGTTAGACTTCATGACCAATTTCTCAAGAATTTAATTTTCTTTGTATTCATTGAGCATGACATATTTTATAATACTTGGATATAGGGCAGTTCTTTATGAGGGACAGAGTTACCTCACAGCTCTAAAGGCCATGGTCTTTCTTTAGAACAGTGAGTACAGATTGAAAAATGCAAAGCACTTTGCTCTCCATGGCTATTTTTCCTCTCGGTTAATGGCATAAATCAGTGAACTTTTCTGAAACGCCGCTTGTTTCCTGACCTCCAATATGGAGGTGACTCCATAATCCAACGTTTGGATGCTTGAGTTCATAACAATGGTGTTCAGATATATACTCACTAAGGTGAGTAGGTATCTTTTCCAAAGTCATGGTACCCTAAGGTACAGTCATTTTTCAGTAAAATCAGGAACAAGAGTGTATTGCAAGAGAATGGTCAGGAAAAAGCAAAAGCTTAAAAATCTAAAGCATTTGTGCTTATGGGGATGTGTGTAGCAATTGAGCATTTTCCATCCCTTCCCCTTAAAAGATACATATATCTCAGGTATAGATAATACATGTATCCAAATGTCGTGTCTGTCACTCAAGTATTAATGATTATTTGTTAAATGTGTGGACTATAAGCAGCAATTCTCCAACTGGTTAAGGCTTAGCAGGAGCTATTTCATCATGGCATGTAAAAATGCTTCTGGGACAAGAATGGGAAAAAGACTGTCTTTTACTTTGCTCTCCACTTTCAGGAAATCACAGACTGCATCAGGAACGTAAAAATAAAAAAATAAAAAAAGTCTCTTAGTAAAATGTTTTCCCCTGTCCAGTCTCTTTCATCTGAATTTTAGCAAAGGCTATCTGCAAAGTCATTATTTTGAAACTTTATATTCTCCTTGGACTACATACATTCTTGGAAATTTAAAGGTCATATCATTGATTTTTAAAAGAAATTTTAGATTTATTTATCTTATTACTTTTTGTGTCTGAGTACTTTGGCTGCATGTATGTATGGGTACCATGTACATGTCTGATGCCCAGGCCAGTTACAAGAGTGTTTAGATACCCTGATACTTGAGTTACAGGCTGAGTTAGTCATCATATGGGTGCTGGGAAATGAACCTAGGTCCTCTACAAGAGTAGCAGATGCTCGTAACCACGGAACCAATTCTCCAATCTGAGCTCATATCCTTAAAGGAGACAATTCTTAAGGCCTGAGAGATGATGCAGCAGCTAAAGGACCTTGCTGTCAAGACTGAGGACCTGACTTTTGATCCCCAAACCCAGGGGAAGAGACAGATTCCTAGAGGTTGTCCTGACTTTCTTATGTTTGCTATGATACGTGTGCACCCCCACCCACATACACAAATAAGTAAGTATAATAAAAGACATTTTAAATGGTAAGAGACAGTAACTGAGGACCTCCTCTATTAGGCCCTTTTACCTAGTGTCATACTGATACTGCCTAGACATTTGGAGAAACTCAAAGCCAGAACCAAAAAAGAGTCAAAAGGGACCTTTTTGTTTTGTTTTGCTTTGTTTTGTTGTTTGATATTTACATCCAGGAGAAGTAATGCATTTGAGAATTTTCATTTTTCCCTCCCTTTATTTTTATTTTTTTCAATCCTCAATACTCCAAGTAAACTATTAAGGAAGAAAAATAAAGGCATAGAAACACAAACTTTCATAGGTATATGTACTTCACTGACATGCAGTGGCACAGCATGCATTCTGTAGAAACAGAGAACGATGTTAGAATTCAATTTAAGATCCTCTGAAAAGAACTAGCCTGTTAAAAATAAACCTATAATGATCGATCGGGTTTCTGCCTTCCTTAAATACTTTTGCTGTTACACTGGCTTAGTCATTAGCATGCAATGAAGTCCCCAATTATTATCTGCCCTGCTGTTCTCCACTCTCACCGATTGTCAGTTTTCAGTTTTGAAATGTACTGCATGATGTGAAAGGCGTCATTCTTTCTGCCGCTGGTCTGCAGAGCTGCTACGCTTTCTGACTTCCTCAGGCTTTTCTTGTTACAAAGTCAATGCTAATAGCAAGGCTGTACTTTTGGTTTTCTAAGCATTCACACTGCGAAAGAATTCACTGAGGTCTTTCTTATGTGTACCAGAGTTTATTTCTTTCTGTTTTCCACTTAGGATATTGAAAATGCTTATATTAACATTTGCCTTTAGCCAAAAGAAAATTACGTTTTGTTTTGTTTCTTGAAAACGGAGCTGCTTTTGTCCCCATTGAGACTCTTGACTGGCACTGGTTTTTATTTCCCTCCATTATCCAACTAGCATCTTAAACAATTTATTTAAAATAAAGCAAAAAAACCTCAGGTTTTGAGCCTATAATTCAGGGCTCAGTGACACAGCAGCCACCAGTCACACAAACAACTCAACTGGGACTGTCTGAATTTGGAAACTAATGGTTTATATGAAACAAGAAAGTGAAATATCTTGCTCATGACTGCTATATTGATTATGTTATGGACCGATAAAATGCTCTAGTAAACTAAATATAATAAACTACTGAAAATCATTGGAAATGTCACTTAGTATTTTAAATTATAACGCCAAGAAAATTTCTAGTTACATATGTGATTCTTGTAATCTATTTTAATAGAAAGGCTTGTGTGTATGAGTGGCATGAATGAAAAAAAGGAGAGAAAGGGAGAGACAGTGTATGTCTTTTAGAAGGTATATAGTTTATCTGCATTCAAATACAAATAACTATACACAGACATACACACATTCCATTCTTGGGAATATGTAAAAGTTAATGTTTTTTTAATACATTCCTAGTATTTTCTTATTTAGTTGTGTTCTTTGTGTATTTGTGCAGGGGTATGCAAGTCGTCATGCATACACGTATGCTATACATGGCTGATCATAGAGACCAGAGGTCAATGTCTGGTGTCTTCTTTAGAAGTTCTCCTCTTTACTATTTCAGTCATGTTCAATTTAAGAACCTAGAGCAGGCAAGTATGACTGGCCTGAAAGTACCAGTGGGCATGATCTCTAGGTACAGACAGGAGCTGTTCTGTCTGGCTTTTCAATGAATCCCAGAGATGTGCACTAAAGTCCTCATATTAATAGGCAAGCACATTAGTGACTGAGACATCGCTCCAGTCACAAAATGCATTTTTTATAGATTAACATTTATTTGCCATATATCTGTCAATATTATGTTTCTGTGAGTGGGTTCTAAATGTAAAATGATTAATCCAACCTAATGAGTGTTCTTATCATCTTTTATACAATTGATTAGCTTTATAAAATCTATTCTCAGCCATTTGTAGATCACCTTCACGACATCTGATTGACTATAACCACCAGGTTGTATCATAGACCCACAGACTTAAGTACCATAAGTGAATCTTTGTATTATTTTTCCATCATCTTCACACCCCAACCTGTCTCTGGGAACCAAAATTCTACTTGGCTTTATAAGCTTCAATACTTTATATAGTATACATGAGTGACATTATTCTGTATCTGACTTTCCTCCTTTTTCTTAATCACATAATATGATATAGTCCAGCTTCAATTCTGTTTTCTTAAATAATCAGGTTTCTTTAACACTATATTTTACTGTGCATATCCTCATTGAACTCTGCCTGCTCCCCATTTTATTCCTATATTTATCATTTGATGATATTTATTTTGGTTATTTTTTAAATATGGGAGTGCATTTTTATTATTTGAGAAAAGATGTCACTTTGCCGCATATTTTTAATGCTTTGTTTTCTTTTATGTATATGCATGCATGTGTATATGTTTCTGTATGAGTATTTGCATGGGTCTTTTAAATTCTTTTAAAACAAAAACGATTTTCAAAACATTCTTTTTTCTTAAGATAATTTTGATAACAATAACCAAGTTTTATGGTTTTAAAATAAGAAAACTAGAGAACACTAACAATCTGAAAATTCTAAGAAGGTGTATGAGGCATTCCTTTTACATATTCTCAAGAATGGGCTTTTTCTCCCAGAAGTAACTCAGAGACAAAATATGAAACGTGTTATGAATTTTTACGTGTATTTTTTCTACCCTGAAGGCACTATGCATCCTATATTTCCAGGCAGATATAGTTTTCAATCTCAGAGAAATCCAGAAGTTGCTCTCAAAGAAGGAATTCAGATTCATGTTTTTCCTGGCCTCTGCCTTGTGTTTTTTTACTTGATGTCAGGATGATGCACTGTGCTCTTGAGAAGTACATTGCATAAAGTTTTTTTCAAAGGAAAATGGGCACTCATTTCCTATAATTATGTATCAGATCCTTAAAGATGTATTTTTTATTAAAATATGTTATCAGAGCTTATACAAAATATGATTTTATTGACATATTTTGTGCAAGTTTTGATGTGAATAGTAATCTCACCTGAAGATACTGTGAATGATTATCCAATTTTTTGAGATTCATAAAACTGAGGAATAGTATACTAGTTTAGAGAAAGACTCTTTACAAAGTATACATGTAAAACTGAGATAGTTAGAATTCTAGAACAGTTTCTTTAGTGAAGAAACAGAAAGATTAAAAATTTCTGATGACAGGAAAAAATGGTAATCCTTTGGTAAGATCTAAAGGATGACCCCTACATTCACAAATTTCAATTAAGATAAAGGTTAGGGGGAGTTTGCTAATAGTCTCAAGGACTTCAGTGATGTGATGCCAGGAGACACATTTCAGGATGATGGACAATAAATAGGAAATGTTTTCTATTTAGTTGTAGATTCTTCCTCTTAGATCTGGATGAGTTTGGCATATTGTATACAAATATTAGGTGACAGAGACATATTCAAGCTATTCTGTTCATATATTTCCAAGCAACCAAAATTATTCTGGCTCAAAAGTTGCATGAGGTTTTTAATACAGTTTAGAGAATCATCTGATAGAGTATCGAACAAACATTAGAAGTTTTTATTTGGTTAAAAAGTAAAGAAATTATAGATTTTTTTTTACTACAGAGCTTAGTTTGAGAAGCAAAGAAATGTGTGAAGAGTTGGCTTCTTTAGTACATTACTTTGATACATAACTAATTAACCTCTAGTATTTGTGAATGATGTATTTGTGTCTCCTTTAATATTTGAAAAATTTCCCCTATTTTTGTGACTGTTTTAATAATATTCTGTAGCTAGAGAGCTTCTCTCCAGGTGCCACCAAACCCCGCAGTCCCACAACCCACATATAAAATAATCACTCAGACGCTTATATTACTTATAAACTGTATGGCCGTGGCAGGCTTCTTGCTAACTGTTCTTATATCTTAAACTAACCCATTTCTTTTCTGCATCTGTGAAACTATCTCATTTTCTCTTACATATCTTCACTGTATGAAGAAGCCAAGCAGAGACAGCTTCCGTTCCCCCTGCATTACTGTGTTTTATTTATTGTTTATGCCTCTTTGACTACAGTAATTATGCTGTATTCCTTTTTCTATATTTACTACACACCATGGTACTCAGCAAACATTTGTTTACTGAGTGATGTTTATTCTGAGAAACAACAGAAGAATTTCAAAAATCGCAGAGCTCTACTGAGGGGCAGGCAGAGGAACAGAGCTTTCTAGCTATCTTAGTACTTACATCCTAATATCCAGTATTTTATCCCAAGAGATTTATCTAAAAATTCTATGTACTTCTTTATTTTATTTAGTCTGCTAGTTTTTCTAAATGATACATTTATGTTGGTTCCTTGCACATTCCTTCCCCACTAAGAAATGACACAATCCTCTAAAACAGCTGGGACACATCTATCCAAGGAATGAATGGCTTAATTATGTTCAATTAAAATGTTCTTTAAGATATTAACTGTATTAATGTCAAGGCTTTGCATAAACACTACTGAATAGTATTAAACATAGTATCTGTGAAGAGAAAAAATGTTATGTAAATATGTGGTGACTCTAAAACGTGACACTTTTTATACCAGGTAGTTTACCTGAAATCATTCTGTATTTTGTATCAGCACATAATGTGATACCTTCATCATAAGAAGAATAACAGTAGAATTGATGGTACTGAGAACCAGGTAATGAATTCTTGTAAATAATTGCAAATGTGTCTTTATTTGGAAGACCACATGAGAATAGGAAGAAGTAAAGTGCTAGAGAGGCCCACAGAAATCCACAAAGATACCCTCACAATAGACTGCTGGCAATGGTCGCGAAACAGCCCGAACTGACCTACTCTGGTGATAGGATGGCCTAACACCCTAATTGTCGTGCTAGAAACCCCATCCAATGACTAAGGGAACTGGATGCAGATATCCACGGTCAGGCCCCGGGTGGAGCTCCGGGAGTCCAATTGGTGAGAAGGAGGAAGGTTTATGAGAGCAAGAGTTGTTGGGATCAGGGATGGATGGAATACAGGGACAAGTGGCCAAACGAATGGAAACACATGAACTGTGAACCAATGGCTGAGGGGCCCCCAACTTGATCAGGCCCTCTGAATGGGTGAGACAGTTGATTGGTTTGATCTGTTTGGGAGGTATCCAGGCAGTTGGACCGGGTCCTGTGCTCAGTGCACAATTGGCTGTTTGAAACCTGGGGCTTAGCAGAGACGCTTGGCTCAGCCTGGGAGGAGGAGACTAGACCTGCCTGGACTGAGTCTTTGCCCTGGAGGAGATGGAAAT